>CM022881.1:8796708-8819816 GCA_012654025.1 Pachypsylla venusta
ATAATAGAAGTTGGCAAACACTGCAATCGTTCACTGTGTCCTGATCTTCTACTTCTTACTGATATAAGTTTAATAATAGAAGTTGGCAAACACTGCAATCGTTCACTGTGTCCTGATCTTCTACTTCTTACTGATATAAGTTTGATAATAGAAGTTGGCAAACACTGCAATCGTTCACTGTGTCCTGATCTTCTGTTTCTTATTGATGTAAGTTCGATAATAGAAGTTAGAAAACATTATAAACATAAGAACTGATTGCGATACTATAAGACAAGTTATTGCATAAGATATTTGACAGCCAAAAACAACTAGACCTATCTGGTGTACACAGAACAGTATAAATTGCACCTGGAACAAAAAACAAGATCTCCAAGTTGTTTCAATATTCTATAGATCCCCCCCTCTTTACTTTTAAACTTTTTATTGCTATTTTCTGTTCAAGATTTTCGCGGGCAATTGTTCCGTACCAAATTCAGTCAGGAATCATTTTCCAACCAAAGAGTGTGCCTAACTTTCGTTCCGATAACAACAACCACTTGTGTGTTCCAACTATAAACAGGCTGATTTCAACTGGGTGACCCCAAATTCTGTTATATGTATAGTCCTGACATTGATTCAAATCTTTAGTATCCTTAGAGCTAAGATCAATCAAACAAAATGAAACTATTGTTTGAAATGTAAATCGCAATAAAAAACATTTATTTGATTTCAGACCCTGCCACTATCAAGCTAGAATATAATAATATATAGAGTGATCGCTTTGCGACCGCGGCGCGGATGTCGTCAAAAGCGTCAAAAACAACCGAAAATCCTATCGACGAGCGTTGACAATCTATTTGGACAAACACATAATTATGTTTTGTCCTAATTTGTAACACAGTATATCAAATGTGAAATCAATAGTTACTTCGCCACAATCTCAGTGACAAGGGATGCTAATAATAATAAAGTAAGAATGTAGCAAGGATTCACAGACAATTTCTTGCAATCTAATAATTACTTACGAACTTCCATATTGAAAATAGGTCATACTCGAGATTTTGAAATGTCACGACGAGCTGATGATATAATATAACACAGAAAGATACTGTGCAAATGAGAGCAAATGTTTTTGCGCAATAGGGAGCCCATATTTTGAGAATTTAAAAGAGCAAGTGAGTTTTTCAATGTAGAAAAACGTAGCACAAACATACAATGTAGCACAAACATACAAAAGGTGCATTCACGAGGACATACACCTGTCCTTCTTGTCCTCGAGACCTTTGGATAAACACGATGACTTTGAAATAATCTCTTGTACTAAAAAATGAGCTCCCAGATCCTTCGTAACAAGATTTCCTATAGGTACCTATATCCCACCACTTCTTACCAGTTGTAATCTTGTAATGTAGATTTTCCACCAGAGATGTTTTTGATATGTTGGTCCCAAAGCTGCTATGAAATAGTATGCGTACATGATAGTATGAATAAAGCAATTGAGAATGCCGATGGAAAAGGCTTGCTCAGCTGTGAAAAAGTAAAATACGATGTTTTTATACAAAGACTACCAATAAATCCTTCGACGCCACTAGGCAATCAAATTTGCTGTCGGAAAATATCTTCAATTGACTTCTTGGTCCTGGAACCCTGGAGGCTAAAAGCTGCAGAACAGTGATTATAATAAGTTGAATAATCTCTTTAGGCTCCAGACATTAATTGTTTTGAATTTTATGTAAATAAATAAGACCGTATTCTTTTAAAAAATTCATCAAAATCGAACCAACGGTTTGGCTACCCGAGCTCTGCACACGATAATGTACGTACGTCATACGTCAGACATATCGGTCTTTTGGACCTCATGACTCCAAAAATGACCTAAAATAATGAAAATATGGCCAAAACTAATAGGAAATGACATATTTGTGCTTTATTTTCTAAATTTAATTTTGCTCGTTCCCAGTTTCGAACCGGTAACTCTGCAATGGCTGGCCATACCTTTCCAGAAAATGTCCTAAAATAAGGACTAAACGGTCACCTAAAACTTTCTCGCTTTGAGTTGATATGTTGTCGCGACAAAATTCAAGATATAGACCGAAATTAAAGATTTGGCCGTAGCCCACAGCTTGACATATTTTAGTTCTGGTAATTCCCATCAATTTTTTGCTACCTGGCTGTATAGTTTAGGCTGTGGAATTGTAACAGACAAGCCCTACCATACATGCACCTACACACAAATTTCTGATTTATATATTTAGGTGGAATAGGAAGGGAAAGTAATCCAGCGATTAGTCGATTGTGTGCAGAATTTGAATATTCAATGAAAAGTATGACAAATAACTCCAAAGGTCAGCCCGAAAGGACAACATGGTCTCCTACATGTCATGAATATTTGCAAAAGAATCCAAAATATTTGACTGTTTTAATTGAAATGCCTCATCTTGTAGAAGCAGTGACATTTTCGGTGTCAACATTTTATTTTGAAAACTTACTTTTGAAATATCTCAAATGAACCCAGGTTGCTAGTACCATCAAGGCGTGGTGATAAACGTGTAGTACTGTAAGTTGTGATGGTTTTTTTCTCAAAACAAAAATTACCTAAGAACAATAAAAAGAAGATGGTGTGTAAACATAAAATCACGTCATCACGTGACTATATTGTAAAGGAAAATGTACGATGGCGTTTTTCATTAAAAGGGCACGTCCCCAAAGTTCAGATTTTTTACATCCATTCAACTGCTTAGACAACATTCTTAGAATAAAATTTCTATTTATTTTATTTTTCCTATTCCAATCCTGAAGACTGAGAACATTAGACCTCAAGTAGCAGGCAATAACAAATATTATGTTAAAAATCTGGTGTGAACATCACACGACTTTTCTTATCTATAAAAAAAGAAAAAAAATATACTGGGCTGAAATTTTTCAAGTTTTCGATGCCAAATATCCAGTTTTAAGATTGTAGACTGCCAAAACGAGGGGAACCCGACATCGATACATTCGTTGGCGGTATATGACTTTAATTCAAAGTTTTGTAACGTTCCCAAAGACATATCATTTACAGAGTAGCAAAATCAAATTTTGCTGTTTTTCTTTTAGGCAAGATTTATAAAAACCGCAAAAACTTGATAAAAGCGGCAAAATACCGCCAACAATAAAGTTTTAACTTCAATCAAAAGTATCTTTGCGTATTCTATGCAGAAAATTTATAGGCACCACGTTTCAATCTCTAGCTCTTACCGTTTCATTTTATTGCGGGCTCGTGAATACCGCTAAAAAGCGACAAAAACCCGCCAACGGCAGTTTTAATTTCAACCAAGATTGTCTTTGAGCATTCCAACCATTAAATTATTCCTATAGGCACTAATTTTGAAGCTCTTACTATTATCGTTTTAGGAGGAACCACCAAAAGCGGGCGAAAACCGCTAAAAAGCAGCAAGAAACCTACAACAAAATATTATGCTTCGGCCAAAAGTATTCTTGTGCATTCATTGCATTAAATTAATATGAATCTATAGGCAGAAAATTTCAAATTTTTGCCCTAACCGCCAACGGTATATTCGAATTCAACCAAAAGTGTCTTTGAGCATTCCATCCATAAAATTATTCCATATAGGCACCAATTTTGAAGTTCTTAACGTTATCAGATTAGGAAGAACCACCAAAATGCGGCCGAAACACCTCTAAGAACATTAACAAAAGATTATACTTCAGCCAAAAGTGTCCTTGTATATGAATCGTTCTCTTTTTAGTCAAGATTCGCAAAAACCGCTAAAAAGTGACAAATAACCGCCAACGGTATATTCAAATTCAACCAAATACATGGCATAAAACTGATATACGTACCAAATTTCAAGTCTCTAGCTTTTGCTGTTCTCAAGATATCTTGTCCACAGACACAGACTCGACATGGAAAATTTCAGCCCAAAACAATATTTTCCCATTTATAGGATAAGGAAAGTGTAAGGTCTGCCGCTTTTCCAAAAAAGATTTCAAAGTTGACAAGGGACATGAATTTCTCGCCTAGAATATATTTTTTTCGTATTCTTTTTATTGAGATTAGTTTTGCAACGCTAAGGAAAAAGAAAGCGAGCGTGCTATACTCGTAGTTATACTTACTGTATCTAATAAGTCAAACATTTTTAAAAAGAAATACAGCCACATAATTTCTCCCATCTGAAAAATAAGGAATAAGTAGTTCTGAGAGCAGTACACCTCACTCAGTTCCGCAAGAAATATTAATCAGTAAGCATCTGTATATTGAGACACTGAATAGGGCATTTTGTGTACGCCTTTTATTTTTATAATATGATGCAACATGTCAAGTACAATACAATGTCTACAAAGATTTTTTTTTCTCGACCAAAGATCGTCTCTACCAGTGGTTCCCAAACTGGGGGGCGCGAGACAGTTGAATTATTATCATTTAGTTAAAATATAAATGTACACAATTTTTTTACAAAAGTATTTTTATTGAACATGATGTTTAGAACATTTGAATTAGATAGCATTCAGCAACAAATTAGCGTTTTGAATAACATTCAGCAACACATAAGCGTTTTGAATGAGATGGCATTCAGCAACACATTGGCGTTTTGGATGAGATAGCATTCAGCAACACATTAGCGTTTTGAATGAGATATCATTCAGCAACATATTAGCGTTTTCAATGAGATAGCATTCAGCAACACCCAACCCATTCATAATTGATAATGTAAAGGGGAAGGGGGCGTGGGAGGCTTTCATTTCAAGAAAGGGGGGCGCGATACCAAAAAGTTTAGGAACCCCTATTCTATACCTTTCGTTCCTTTCGTTCTGGCGCGGTGCGGCGTCAACATTCTCCTTATGTCAAATGACGCTAATTAATTGAATCAAATGTTTTGTAACAGTAAATCTAGAATCAAACCACTAATGCAGACCATAATAAATCCATTTCTTTGAGTGCAAACCCTCGGAATACTGACTGACTGTCGTACTGACTAGCTGATAATTAATGCAACTCAACGATGACTAAATGAAGAAACTTGAAATTTGGCACACATATTCCTTCTAGTATATGTGCGCAGGTACGTAATAATAATAATAAAAAAAAGTTCAAGTGAACACATGTTACCGCCAAAAATGACGCTTTCCAGCGGTTTTTGAGCATATTTTCTGGGCAAACTAGAATGGACCCCCGCAAAAAAGTTTATAAGGACCCCATAAAAAATATAAAAATTGAAATCATTCGGTTTCCCCCCGGTTGTTAAATTTCGTAAACGTTGCGAAGCTACGAAGGCGCAAACCACGTCGTCACCCATCAAGTAAAAAATCGCCGGCTATTGCTTAACTTCAGTGATCCTATGGGAAATCGTGTACCTATTAAACGTACCATTGACACTGGCTGGAAAGAGTCATGACTCTAACGCGCAAAACGAAGCAGGCGGAGCCTGCTAGTACCTAATATAAAAATATTTATATAAATACAAAACCTGTTTCGAAAGCGGATTCCCTGCCTTTGGTAATGGTGTGCAGCAGTTTTGTATAAGGTATGTAATTGCTCCTGTTGTGAACAACTGAAAGAAGAAACACAATAATATTCTAGTGTGAACGTCATCCTTATCTATATAAAAAAATGTGCAGATGGGCGAAAATGGCCCAATAGTTTCATTTTCTATGGCGTTTTATTTTCTATTTTTTTAGGGTTTTATTTTCTATTTTTTTAAACCAATAGTTTTATTTTCTATGGCGAGCTCATTCCCTCAATGACCAATGTTTTCATTTTCTATGGGTAGGTTTTATTTTCTATGGGTAGCTCATGACCTCAATGACCATTGTTTTCATTTTCTATGGGTAGCTCATTACCTCAATTACCATTGTTTTCATTTTTTATGGATAGCTCATTACCCCAATGACCAATGGTTTTATTTTCTATGGATAGCTCATTACCTCAATGACCAATGGTTTTATTTTCTATGGGTAGCTCATTACCTCAATGACCATTGTTTTCATTTTCTATGGGTAGCTCATTACCTCAATGACCATTGTTTTCATTTTCTATGGATAGCTCATTACCTCAATGACCAATGGTTTTATTTTCTATGGGTAGCTCATTACCTCAATGACCATTGTTTTCATTTTCTATGGGTAGCTCATTACCTCAATGACCATTGTTTTCATTTTCTATTGGTAGCTCATTACCTCAATTACCATTGTTTTCATTTTCTATGGGTTGCTCATTACCTCAATGACCAATTTTTTCATTTTCTATGGATAGCTCATTACCTCGATGACCAATGTTTTTATTGTCTATGGGTAGCTCGTTACCCCAATGACCAATGGTTTTATTTTCTATGGGTAGCTCATTACCTCAATGACCAATGATTTTATTTTTATGGGTAGCTCATTATTTTTTTTTAGCTAATAAAGTAATACATTTGCAAAGTTTTTAATTCACTCATACTTACATAGCTTAACATGTAGAGATTGTATGCAATTTGAACAACATTGTAAATGAGAGTTATAGTCGTAATATTATAAGCAGACCTTTTCTCCATAATTTTAGGTCCCACATAGATGACATAGAGAAGGTAGACTCCCAGAATACTAAACACGGGTATACAACTTGACATGAGAAACCAGTTGTCCAACTTGTCATCTGAAACAGAATCGTAAGTAACATGTTTTTCTTTCCTTCTTTAATCATTTATTCATTTTACTCACTCCAATGCTGATATTCTGAGTTTAAGCGTTGGTCCCCCTGAAACGAAGACCTGTATACGCCTCCATACATACCTATTTTAATCATTACAGAATGTTGTTGTTGTTAACGTTCTCAACGACTCCCACTGTGTTTCCAGGCCAAGAAAGGCGGCCTCTCAAACAGGATCTGTCCATAATGCTGATGGCTCTACATTGGTTGGGTTTGATGGATCATGATTTACATCATGAGCAGTCAGCATACATAGATGACAACGATCAGATACTTCAGGGTTTAGCAAGGATTTATATACCAAGTACCGACTCTTTGGGGAAGTATTCCAACGGAGGAAAAACACAGTGAGTGAGTTGTCGTCGGAACGATGTTGATGGTCTTTGGCCGTGCCCGAGGCACGGGTAGCCCCGTTTCGAAGAACCAACCATCTTGGGGGCCTCAGAATAAAATCATTACAGAATAAATAGGTATACCTACTTACCGAAAATGATTTCTCTTTCCAGAATACCTATTGATCTTATAATCCATGAGTATAAATCAGTTGAAACTTTTGAGTTGTTAGCCACTTCCATTGGATCAAATTTCTCTCAAAATATTGGTGACAAAATTAGACAGTACTATTTCCACTATTAAGAGCAAAGGATCAAAAGGGTAATCTGAAAAATACGAACAAAAATAAGAAAGCATTTCAAAATGAACAAATTGAGGTTCACTTCAATCATTTTGGGAGCCCAAAAAAGAATCAACCAATAAACAAAATATATTTTTTTTTTTTCATATGCATATATTTTTTAATAGGCACCCTCTTCTAAAGATTCTATTTCCAATCTTGTGTCGAAGAGGGGGGGGGGATGGAGTTAGATTCGAACCAACAGCCTCCTGGTTACGAATCCACGGCCTCAACCAACTGAGCTACTGAGGTTGTAAACAGGAAAGTATTGTTATGAGCTGAAATATTCGATGTCGAGTGTTCAATGCCAAATTATTTTTTGAGGTCCTAAAAGCTCAAATTTCGAGTTCTAGCAATGTGTTGTATGTGTCTATCACACCTCAAGAACAGTAAGAACTAGAGACTTGAAATTTTACATGTATCTCAAGGGCGAACCACGAAGCTTTTAGTTGAAATCAAATCTACCGATTTTTAGCGAGTTCCATGAATCCTACAAAGAGAATGCTCTCAGAGATTGAAATGTGGTATCTATTCATATTACTTTTATTCAATGTGCACAAGACACATTTAGATGAAGTTTATATACACTGTTGGCCGTTTTATAGTGGTCACTTTTTGGCGATTTTCACGAATCCTTTCTAAAAAGAGAGCTTAAAATTTGGTGCATACTTATTTGAATTTCATGCATCGAATGTGAAATAACACTTCTGGTTTAAATCGAATCTACCACAACTAGAAAGGCGATATCCGGACTTGAAATTTGGTATTTATGTTGAGTACTTTTTTCTTCTTTTTATAAATAAGGAAAGGCGTGTGATGTTCACATCACATTTTTTAATTAAAAAGAAAAAGAGAAAGAAATATATATTTTTCCTCAAAAATACCAATCAGTCTAAAAAAGGCAAATAAAAATGTTTTACTTTTGGACTTTGATAAATGAAAACCAACCGTTTCATGAGAAGCAGACCAAACGTTCAAGAGTTATCGTAGATTAGACAAATAAAAAGATTAACATTTTTTTAAACATAGGGGAAGGGGGGGGGTTGCTTGGCGTCTTAGTAACAGGGTAGTAATTTTGGTCACATGGGAATTTTAACACTCAGGTACTCCCCCCTCCTTGGGTACTTTGAGAATCTTGTTCTCTTTTTTGATTAACGTCTCTTTAACATCTATTGGTCATTCGAGACCGGGGTTTCACATCCATTGGATGGAAACTTACCCATATTAACCTCGCCCAGCCTGGGAAGAACTGCAAAAATAGCCAACATCACGAGGGCGCGAACCTACGTGGACACACATTTGGTAAAACCTCGCTGGACGTTGCTTAACTTCAGTAATTTAACGAGAACGGGTGCATTCAACGTGCCATAGACGCTGACAATCTTCTACCTTAAAATCACAGTAATTTAGTGTTTTTCGACTTTTAAAGTCAGTTTTGTTTGTTTCACCGTTTAAGGCATCATTTTGGCAGCCATTTTGAATTTTTGGAGGTACATAAAAGGGTTGAACTTTTGGTGGAAAAAATCAAATTTTACGATTTTACAAATTTTAGAATCTGCCACCTTCAGAACATAGTAGTTTCTTCCAAAGCCGCAATATTACGTTTGGGGTGGGGGGAGGAGGTATCAAAAAGAAATTCCAATATGACCGAAATTCGATAGTGGCCGTCATCTTGGTTTACCGGGTCAAACATGGTATATTGGAAATCTTCCACCCCAAACACATAAAATTCGCTCTCCATTTTTTTAACCAGAACCACTTACAATATATCTTCTTTTAAGACAGCATTTTGAATTTGAGCGGTCCTTGAGGTTTGAGTGATATAATTGACCAAAAATTCGAATTTCGCGACCCAAAAAACATATACTTAGACACCCCACATGACTCTTAGCGGTAATTTTAAATTTTTCTTACTCCGGGCGGCCATCTTAAATTGTGGGTCTCTTGACAAAATTTGAGGGTTTCACCATGGATTTTCCTTTTCTAGAGACTGACACCACTTCCTCACACTTGACACTTGTATCATCGAATTGCACACAAAATAGAATTTCGTTCCCTTGACCCGACTCTAATAAGAAGGATTTGCTTCTTTAGTGAAATATACACGAAAATGAAAAAAAAAAAAAAAAAAAAAAAAAAAAAAAAAAGATAACCGCATTTAATTAAAGGTTCAAGATATCGTTTTGAAAAATGATACGAGTACCCTCGTACATGTATCCTTGGGTATATGCAGAATATTTATAAAAAAAAAATTAGTAGTTTCGGAGGAGTACGGTCACAAAATTTTGCAGATTGTAGGGAGTATAGGGCTAGGTACGCTTCGCTCCACCCAATAACTTTGGTATGTTCCATACCAAAATTTCAGTACCTACGGATTTTTTTAATCGATTTTTGAACTATGCATGCCTTGAAATGATTTTTTTTTTAAATATTTTCCCACGTCGATTCTAAAGGTTCCTACTTTAAAAAGTATAATAAACCAAAAAGTGGCTATCAAAACAATTCTCTGAAAACTTACTTAGTGCTTGCAGCATCTGCTCTATTTCAAACTGTTGCCGATATCATGCAAATCAATATTCTGACTAATGCTCTCCACTACAGAGGACTGCTCTGTTACAGGAAAAGTTCAATTGTAGGTAGGTACCTACATGATTTTTTAACATGTTTTTAGAACATATATACTCAGTATATTTTACCACAATAGATAATCAAGGCCAAAATTGTGAAAAAGATTTAGATAGGAAGACGGATATCAGTAATAATATTTACGGTTATATTATGGGAATATAACCGTGAATATAAAACAGTGCAAATCAAAAACTAGTTCCATGAAAGAAGTTAAAAATGTCCAAATTTTTACAATACTTTATCTTCTATAGGAAGAGAAAGTAAAAAACGAATTTGGACCAATTTAATCAAAGATATATATGTGTCAGTATACAGTGGCGGATTTAAAGGGGATCGGGGGGTATATATAAATAATTTATGGCTTATATATTGTTCTCATTTTGATTTTATAAATTCAAATAAAATATTGCAGATATATAACGTCATAACAACGCCCCGCACTCCCCTCGTCAATTGTCTATCTTGTTTCATCAGCTGCCCCAAGAAGCCAAGAACAAGGTTTATTTTACATCTTACAAACTGTCCAGGGACAGTAAAAATGCCGCTACGAGGGCTCTATTCCCAGCCACTAACTACATGCCTTATCAGCGCATGCGCCGGCTAGGCACGTTGGCAATTTAGCAATGTACGTAAAGCTCATCTTACGTTAACTTGATTTTTTTTTATAATTCCCATTGGCAAATTGCATGATGTTGATAAAAAATGTTATAGTTTTAGTCACTTATTTATGAAACAACATTGCAGATTTAGAGCTTCACTTTTTGATTTTCACTTTTTTCTCTTTTTGACTCCTAATTATTTAAAATTTTCCCGGCAGAGGCCCCCCGACCCCCCTGTACCTGGGGGTATTCCATATCCCCCGAAAGTATCCCCTCCAAAAGTGCTTCACCGCCCTCCCCCAAGATATAGCCCTAAATCCGCCCCTGGTCAGTAAACAAACGGGGACGAAATAAAAGCATTTCTGGAAAATAGAAAATACCACAAGTAACATCATAAAAGAAAGAAGTGAACGAATGAAGAGGGAAGAGGTATTATAAAAGGAAGAAGGAGGCATCACAAGTAATATCATAAAAGAAAGAAGTGAGCGAATAAAGAGGGAAGAGGTATTATAAAAGGAAAAAGGAGGTATCACAAGTAATATCATAAAAGAAAGAAGTGAACGAATGAAGAGGGAAGAGGTATTATAAAAGGAAGAAGGAGGCATCAGTTAAACGTGGCGATAGGCCCATTTTATGTAACTCAGGAACTATTACAGCCCAAATGGGTTCATATAACTCTATATACCAATGTTCATCAATTTTGGCTAATGTGAGTGAAAAAGTCGATTCTAAAGGTTTATTCTTGAAAAAAAATAATAAACTAAAAGTGGGATATCAAAATAATTCCCGAAAAAACTAAGACAGAAGTGACACGGACGACACGGTAGACAAACGGGCTTTTTTTAAAAAAATCACAATTTCACGTAGTAGGGTGGGTGTACCAACTATGGGCACTCTAAGGCCGGCCATACACGCACCGATAAGTCTGTGCAGACTTGTCTGTACATACTTATCTGTGCAGACAAGTCTGTCGTGTATGGCAGAATCTGCACTGATTTTGTCTCCGATTTTCAGACAAAATCTGTGCAGATCCTGCCATACACGACAGACTTGTCTGCGCAGATAAGTCTGTACAGACAGGTCTGCACAGACTTATCGGTGCGTGTATGGCCGGCCTGAGGATGTTTTCATTTTCAAATTCCCTCTGCCAAAGTAAAACCCCTGCGATGTTCAAATATAATATAAACCTACATTAGAAATTTTGTTTTCTTCAAGAATTTGTTCATCATTCAATGCAAGTTACTAGTTTATGTCAAAAAACTGAAATGTAGCACCTATGGGCACCCTTATTGTACCACATATGGGCACCCCATTACTACCTATGGCTCCCTTATTGTGCCACCTATGGACACCATCTTGATGCATCTATGGGCAACCCATTAGTAGTTAGTTCATAACCAATTATGAACATAACAAAGCCCGGAATAACTTATTCGACAAACGTGATCCGGTCCCGCAAGCCGTACCCCAACGTTTAAGAAAGTGCATATTATGTATTTTATTCTGTAAAACAATACTAATCTACTCAACAGGAATTATAACTTCTCGACCCCGTTGCGTGAAAGGGGTGCGTTTCCGGACCATGTTTTTGGAACACCCTGAATTATGAATATTGTCATGTAATACCCATGTGAGGACTTCATGTGGTCAAGACAGGGTATCGTTTGGCAACATAATAACTAGGCAGATACTTGCTATCAAAGATATGCAAGGATATTAATTTATTTCCTAATGTTGCTTAACCCAAGAGTTGATATTAGACCATGCATTGGCAGCTTTTAGATATCTTTGCTTCGGGGCCACAGGACGGTATGACGTCCCGAATGAAACCGAACGGCTCGGTTATATTCAAGTACCTACTGAGTATTCGGCAGGGGTGAGATCCGCATAAAATAATGATTTTTTTTAATACTCTTTATTGAATTAACTTCAAACAAGAAGGAGACATAGAAAGAAGGGGATAGAAAGAGTGAGAGAAAAAAAGGAAAGAAAGAAGAGAGAGAGAGAGAGAGAGAGAGAGAGAGAGAAGTTAATTCAAAGGGCGGGGTTAATTCCTGAGGAATCCTCTTCCACCCAACCCTTTGAAATCCCTACCTAATTTATCTAACCTAATGTATACCTAACACATGGGAAAAATTGGATAACAGATAATTTGGGAAGGGAGAGAATAAGAAATAAATGATTTAGTTATCTATCTTTTCGAGCAAATGTCTTCCCGTTTGAATTTTGAAACCAATCCGACTCTCCAACAATCTCAAGTCTGACGGCAATTGATTCCACAGTCTTGCAACGTGAACAGCAAATGAATGGTTCATGAAGTTGGCACGGTGAGGTGGAACGGTGAGGAGATGAGAGCGATTGATGATGAAGGTTTCAGCACCTTCTGCTGCAATCATCATCGCAGTTGCTGCTTGTTAGCACCAATACTGCCGCCCGCGAAGATTTCACGCTAGTATTTTGAAAGGTAGAAAAAAATATAGAATCAGAGAGTTTGCGAAAGACTTTAGACGAGGCTGACCAGCTGAACTTGAAATACTCAACCTATGTGAGATTTATCAACTTCTTCAGGATGAACAACTTCTTATTCCCCCACTGCAAATACGAGGGTGGATCATTAAGTACCCATGTTTGACAAAATGTTACATCATTGAGTGAACATGTTACAACAATGACACTTGATTTAACATGATTTAACATTTAACAATTCAACATCATCTTCATTTGAGAGTGAAAACTGCATAGTGCGTTTTGTGCAGTAAAGTGATATGGAAAAACAACAGTGTCGGGCTGTTATTGGATTTTTGATTTTGGACGAGAAAAATGTGACGAAATAAAACAAAGATGGATGGCTTGTACACGGACTCTTCGCCTTCTATGTTCACCATTCGGTATTGGTTTAACGAATTCATGCGGGGGCGTAATGAGTACCGCCCAGGACGGCTGGAAACAGTCACTACCGTGCAAATAGTCGGACAATTAGTTGAGCATAAAGGCATGTCATACGGGACGGTCATGAAGATCCTGGATGACAAATTGGGCATGAGAAAGGTATCTACCAGTGTGGTGCCACGATTGCTGACGGCGGATATCCAGCGACTTTGAATGAACTGTTCAAAACAGTGCCCGGATATATTTAATCGAAATCCGCAAGATTTTTTGTTCTGAGTTGTTACCGTTGAGGACTAACAAAGACCTACTTTCTGGAGGGGTTAAAAAAATGGCAGGGACGCTGGGAAAAGTGTGTAGCCTTGAAAGGAGACTATTTTGAAAAGTAGAAGTCAATAATGTTAGTAACTTTTACCTTCGCTCCAAACACAGGTAGGTGATTAATGATCCACCCTTGTACAGTCAAACTATTGTGTCTTCGGTTTCTGTTTAATTATTCGGGATTAGTACAGTCCAACAATGGTGGACGAGCATGACATTTCGTTTAAGATTACAGTTTCTTCATCTGTCCATTCTATAGCACCGAATGGAATGAAATTACATTTAAATAAAACACACCCCAAAGCCACAGCAACCTGTGTTTAAACGCGTCTTCCGGTCAAATGTAGCCGATCGGCGCGTCCACATTGAGGACTTCGTTACGTGCTTCTTCTCTGATCTGGACCGATTTATTTCGGAAGGGATTCGGCACATCGGCAAGACCGAACGACGCATACACACACGAACTATGCCGATCGGCATTGCTCATGAAATTCAAATATGCCTACTTTTTAATGCATATTATCAATGAAACAAAATGAGACATTTTTAAAGGATTTTTTTTTTGGGCTACAAATGACTTCTATTTTTATTAAAAGGGCATTTTCAAAACAAAAATGTTCATCAAGGGTTCCTTCTCGCCCGTCAAAAATTTGTCGTAAATATGCATTCAAAAATGCTATGTTTACCTACTTCACCCTTCAGCTCGGTTTGTTATCTTTTTACTGATTTTAATAGAAAGCAGAAGTGGGACGTGCTAGAGTGTCCGGGCATTTTCATTTTTCGGCTTTTATTTTTTCATAATTTGACCAATTAATTGGTCACCATTTTGTAACGGAACATCACAGAAGCTTCGAGTTTTTTTCCATTAGAAGGACTTACTTAATGTCGTTCATATGATGAGAGAAAAAATTTAGGTCGAATTTAAATTTTTGCAGCTATAGCAGTTTTTACGGCAATCTTTTTGACGGGGGGAAGGGAGAGTCTTTGAGTTTCACCGTCCTAGGCAAACGACACAAAACCAGAGAGTAATAACGAGACAAACATCTCTGCGACATCGAATCAAAGCGTTCATGTGTATGTATACTTACATTTAGCAGAATACTTGAGTCGAACACATGTAATGTGCTTGTAACTTAAACATCTAGTTGGACCAAGCGAAGCTTGGTGTTTAATGCTCCAGTACGTCTAGGCGACACAATATTATCTGTATTGTCATGAATATCGATCGATATTTTGATTGTTTGACAGTTTGCAGATGTTTGGTATATCGATGCGTATAATCGAACATATCGCTGTATACGGTGCGCCACAAAATTCAATTAGTTGATGAAATAAAATATATTTATTTTAGGAATGGGCCGGAATGATCAACATCTAGTCCGGGTGTGCTCAGAGCTAGCCAACCCTTTCACCATCATCACTGTAATGGACACGGAAAGTAAGTATTAACGATATTTTGAGTTGCTGTATTCAAATGCTTCAAATCTGTAGTGCAGACTGTAATATAATTCTTCAACATACAGACCGTGAAAATCAACTCATATGTAACTTCGTCAAATGCCGCCCCTTTAGCTCATGGCTGGGACCGGCCCTGAGAAGAGAACCTTGATGGAAATTTTGATTTTGAAAATGCTTTTTAATAAAAATAGAAGTCATATGTATCCAGAATTATGTTTCACTTTCTCAAAATTTCCTACAGGGTGTTTAAGGTGATGCATTCAAATGGGTTCCTATTTTTTCTTTTACTCGTCCATAACTCGGGACTCAAACCTTGGACCAAAAAAAAAAATCCTTTAAAAAGTTCCTAATTTGTTTCAGATATTGATAATATACATGACCAAAAAATGTTTCCTTTAAAAAGTTCTTATTTTGTTTCATACATTGATAATATTCATGACCAAAAAATGTTTGCTTTAAAAAATTCTATTTTGTTTCATACACCTTTCCGTCCAGACATTTTTTCTAGACCCGTTTTTTGGTATCTTTTTTTTAGAACCGCTTTCGCATTACTTTAGGACACTCCTTTACAGCCATGCCATTCCGGAAACGAAAAAAATCGATCAGAAAATTTTAGCTCTGGGCGGGATTCGAACCCGGACCTCCGGAACAAGAGTCAATACTCTTAACAACTCGACCACGGAGTCGGCTCGTTTTTTGGTATCTATTCATCATAATTCTTTAAGCAAAAATGAAATCGAAATTTTTCACCAGGACAATACTTTATTTACCTATATTTCGTATATGGGAAGATAAAGTAAAAAGTAGGCACTGTATTTTGAATTACGCGAGGAATGGACATCCATTTCTCTTAGCAACTGAACTACTGCGACTAGCCTGGCACCCAATGAAATATTATAGAAAAGAAGCAAATGTTAAATTAACAAATAAAAAATCTTACTTTTTCAAAAATAAAAATTAAATATAAATGAAAAAAATCAAGCAGTTTTAAGAAAAACATTTCATAATAGCATCAACGTCAAATTTGAAATCCCTCCAAACTTTGGGGTAGTACGGATTATCCACTTGTTCAGTATCTGGCTTGGCAAACTTTTGATTGGACGACTTGGCGTGTGGCTGCACCAAACAAGGAACATTAATCGGTGTCACTGAGTAACAATCTGTCGGACCTAAAAAAACGTACATTAAGAAATCTTAGCACATGGATTTATAATCATTTATCAGGAGATCTTTTACTTTCCTTATCCTATAAAAATTCAATGCTGCGGAAGCCGTACTAGACTTCTCTTCCTTAATCATTCTATCGGACATCAATCGCATGTATTTGTTGCCCTTCTAAAGTTTGAAATCTTTTAGTGATATTATTATTATAATTTTTTCTGCTAGCGTTGACTTTAAAAAAGTTTTCGTTTATTTTAAAAAGACCCCGCTAATGGTTGCTTAACTTCAGTCATCTAACAAAATCTAGTGTATTCAACCTGCCATAAACCCTGGCTAATTAAAAGGTTATTTACAAATTACACCTATCCTCCAAATTTCGATCAAATCGGATCAGCCATTACAAAGATATGTGCTTGAAAAACACGTTTACCCAGCGGACTTAGCGTGTCAATCACAGATAATTTCATCAAAATGATATGAACGATATCAGAGTACTGATAAGAGCTGACCTACATAGCGAACGGTTTTTCTTACCTGGATAGAAAAGTCTTTTCTTTGAGCTTTTACTTCCAGATCTGTTTCTAGTGGTTTGAACCATAGCTTCTTCCAGGTCTAAGCATTTGTAAGATTTGGAGCCTGATGCAAAATGTTCAGTTTTGGTTTCGTTATCACTGAGAGAAGTGTAGCGAGTTTTTGATTTTTGTTTCATTTTTGAATGGTGCTGTTCATAAACAAAACGTTTCACACGTCTAAAAAATACAAACATAATATTTCTGTTAGTAAAGCAAAAAGTGAGTTTTTCAATTAACTTTAGAAGTTTTTTGTTTTGACTTAACGTCTCTTTGAAATATTTTGGTCATTAGAAGCAAGCTTTTTACCATCCATTCGGTGAAAACTTACAAACCAGCTACCCACATTGACTTCACGCCTGGGCGGGGCCGAAAATAGCCAGCATTACGAAACCTCAAAACTACGTGGTCACCCACTAAGTAAAATCTCGCTAGTGATTGCCTAACTTCAGTGATCTTAAGGGGAACTGGTATATTCAACACGCCATAGACGCTACCTACCTTTAGAATTAAGGTAGTCTAGCATTAAATTATCTACTTGACTTCTATGTGCTACAAATAGACACTACCTAACTTTAGAATTAACGTAGATTAGCATTAAATTATCGACCTGACTACTATGTGCTATAAATAGACGCTACATAACTTTAGAATTAACGTAGATTAGAATTAAATTATCGACCTGACTACTATGTGCTATAAATAGACGCTACCTACATTTAGAATTAACATAGATTAGCATTAAATTATCGACCTGACTACTATGTGCTATAAATAGACGCTACCTAGCTTTAGAATTATCCCAAACGCTAACAATTAACGAAATCTCACGGTCTAGGAAAATTATCAGAACTAAAAATGTACGACCGTTTTCAAGTTATGACCCAATTTCACATATATTTTCGGCAAATTCGGTAAATCACGTTACGATATCCTAAATTTGGTTTAGAAAGTTTTAGGAGGCTCGTGTTATTACAAAATAAACATTCCCAGTGGTGTGGACTATAAAAATAATATTTCAAACATCCTGAATACTTACTTCATAAATGGTATGATCATATAAAATGCATTCAACCCATAGCATGCATTATTAATTAAAATAACTTTCGGTTCTTTTCTACTGGTGGGCAGGTCAGCAATAGGAAACCAGCGACATGATTTGATTTCACATCGAGTTTTGGGTGAAAACTTATAGTTAAAAGGTACACCAGGAACTAAATAGAGTCTTGTCATTTGGTCATTAAAAGTAGATTCTACAAATTTTTCCTCAAGAATCAATTTCGATATGTCAAAACCAGTCTCCTCTTGAACCTGAAACAAAAGCACATTTTTAGTGTGGCATCAAGATTGAAATTCACTATAACAAAATATAACTATTGGGTCAGAGTCATTGTTACATTTTAGTCTCGTATAATAAATGTAAATATGTTAATATTTGTGTTAGCAAAATATTGCAATGTCACAACCTAGATTTGTGGGTAACACAGCATTACAAGGGTCACTACACTAAATTATTACTGCACTACATATTTCTTTGCTCTTGTAAATGTCGCCACTGATCGCTACTCACATTAATGTAGCTTCTTAATTGTCCTTACGGAGCTGAGTACACCCCGAAATTCCAAGCACAGTTCCGAAAAAAATCCGGTCCTGCCAGGATTCGAACCCGGGCCTCCAGCGTGCAAAGCCAGTGTGATACCCACTAGTCCAGGGAGGCTGCTTAATCTTATTTAATGTGTGTAAAACTCGTATAATACCTGACTAGGTCTGTAACTTTGCTTATTTCCCGTTCAACATAATACGTATGCTGAAGGCGTCATAAGTCATAATGAACCTAAAACTTGTTATTTCGTGTTATTTTAACCCTTCGCTGAGATTCGAACCAACAGTTGAAAATCCATTAATCAATTGGGCTATTTAGGCTGTCAATTTGAAAAAAAAAAAAAAAAAAAAAAAAAAATTGCGCGGTGAGAGCAATACTTTGATGTGTCACTAATGGATGTCTACGACAAATAAGACATGAGGGTATTATTTTAGTGTTACTGGCGTTGACTGAAAGCAGCACTATTATAATATGTATTTCTGTATAAATAATAATTAAACATGGAAAATACATATACGAAAGGATTTGAGGGCCATTTGATCGGTCAACACTAAGTGGCTACTTACGGCGAATGAATCGTTTTTTTTACATATATTTTTTTCCTTTTTCGCTTCGTTCGGTCAATTATTAATGATATTTTACTTCTTGTATGATGTTGTAGCAGTGTTCCACTAAAAAGTGGAAATGGAAATTTAGCTTTGTAGTTGTTAACGTTTTCGACGACATTCAATTTATTTTCAGACCAAAGAGGTTCACAGACCCTAAAGGATTACTCCAGAATACAATCTAAATAAATTGTTTTATTGTGATCTGCATTTTAGGCTATCATTCTATATTTTTTGATAGGTCGCCCTACCAATGACTATCTAAGTAGCAGCATACGGACTAACCCAGTTGAAATCAGCAAATCCATAGTCCAAACAGGTGTATGTTATCCTCGGAATGAAAACTATCTTTGGTCGAAATGGACTTGGTATGTAGAACAAATTGTCCACTAAGGCTAATATTTACCTCCCGTATAGCGCAGTTCAATGGAAGTTCATCTTGGTTGACTTTGCCTTTTGGAAATCCCCAAGAAGCTTTTGAAAAGAAACTTTGTACAAGCAAAATATGAGTAAGAGTTTCGTCAATTAAAATGGCACCATACGTTGGTACTACTTTTTTATAATGGTGAAAATCTTCAAGAACATGGTCTATTTTATGAGCAAAATGAGCCAAAGATGGAATATGCTGGGAAAAGAAGGAACAAATAAAATTTACAATTATGATATTAAGACGATTACTTATATTCTTGCGCAGAAACCTCATGTTTACTGTTTACTTCATACATACACACATGATAATAGAAGTTAAAGTCAATCTAACGATAAATGTAAGTATATTTATATGCACGAGTGTGTATATATGGCTAATTGTTTGTCCAAAACGGTTATAGATATCGCAAAATAATGGGTGACCCATTAATAGACAATAGTCAGATGGGTGTCAAATCAGAAGCCCAATCTGTAAACATACGAATATTTTGAATAATTCCGATTATTCAAATATTTTGAATAATTTCTATTTGAAGAAAGCTATTTTTTAAAAAGAATACCAAAAATTGTATGTCTTACAACAGAAATATTTTGCGCGACCCTTCAGATAATCAGATATGATGCTATCCACAAAATTAGTATCAAAAAGAAAGTTTTAAAAAATAAATCAAATTTTTCTACCCGGAATTTCATTAAATTTAATGCTGCTTTTTCAATACCCAGAAGGCAAACACTCTTTTTACTGAGATTGACTCCTGCTATTATACTATTTCTTTAAAAGAAACAAAAACAAAAAATATTTGCACATTTTTGCTATGTAACATAAATTTCAATAAAAATTGTGTATCAACTACAAATAATAAGGCGAGTCACGAGCGCTTTGTATGTGACTGAGAGTAACCCCAAGCATCTAGAACTAATGGTACCCACAAACTAAATTTCATTAACTTTTGCTACCTACATATTGAGGAGCGCGGAAGAGCTCCGTCCCGGTAGGTCAAATAAAATTAGTGTTGTCTAAGTATAATATTTTATATTTTTTTGTATATTTTATTTAATTTTTATACAAATTTTTTTAGAAGAAGGAAAATAATATGGTTCCCACTTATAAAAATTCACTCATAGGTATGAGTGAGTTTGTGTTAAGTGGGAAGTAAAAACGTAAATAGAGAAAATATTCTGGTAACGGAGATGATAATGATTATGAAAAAGAATGGAAAGAAGAAAGAAATGTGGGGGGGGGGGAGTTAATTGATAATATTGTCAATTTGTGATGACAAATCGGATATAACTCTCTTGATTTTAGTGTTAGATATATGTTTCGAGCATTTATAGTATCCACTCTCAAGTAAATCATTTGGCAGGACGTTGATAAGTTTTGTTACTTATCAACTTCATGTCCTGAATTTTCTGATTTGAAGAAAGCGATTTTTTAAAATGAATACCCAAAATTGTTTGTCTTACATCAAAAATAGTGTTGCCTAAGTATAATATTTTATATTACTTCATGTCCTGAACTTTCGCTCACTTCATATTAAGTTTCAAACAGTAGCAAATCACAGGGAAAACAAGATGAATGTCTTCAGGGGCAATGAAGTAAAATCAAGTTAATTTTGATTACAGAACAGTATTTCTGGCATAAAAATTGGACACTTACGCGAAACATTTGAGAGAAAAAATCTTTTTCACCAGCTTTCACAAGGTTTTCGTTCTCATTACAGTAAAAATCCAAATAAAACCAATGAGCCAACTCAACCTGAAAGCAAATCCTAATCACATCCCCTCTTTCCTCTTCCGGTACGTTGATGACGAATCGGCTGGAAAAAGGAAATTTAATAAAATACAAAAATATATTATTTATGAAACCCGCGTGGAGTGAAAAAAAATTCTATGTCACAATTCTATGATTTTCTTCGAAAAAAATCGGTTAAAACTTATACGGATTAGAAAAAAATAGTATCTCATTTAATGATTTGCCAATCCAGAATAGTGTAGTGTGACAACTTTCAGTCCTTCGGCATTAAAAATACATTCATGTAATGTATTCATGTTAGGGTAAAAATATATAAATCTTTTTTGTTTCAAGCATTATTTTAAATATTTTAATTTTCGTATACTGACTTTTTCAAAATAGATATGAAACGAAATTTCTATTTTGAAAAGTGTAAAAAAATGATAAAAGTGATAAAAAAATCAAGTACATTTACCGAAACTTATATAAATCTTTAACATCAGTTTGTTAAATGTATAAAATAGTTGATCATACGTTTTTTAACTAATTTTCTTGCGTTACCGATATAATTATATTGTAGGGATTAACATGGTTCTGAAGGGCCCATGACAATTATTATATTATTAGCCTTCAATATTAGATGTATAGCCGATCTCCGTGGCCGAGTTGTTAAGAGCATTAACTCTTTGTCCGGAGGTTGTGGGTTCGAATCCCACCCGGAGCAAAAATTTTCTGATCGAATTTTCTCGTTTCCGGAATGGCATGGCTGTAAAAGGAGTGCCCTGAAGTAATGCGGACGCGGTTTCGGAGCATAACTTCTTTTTTTTTTAAAAAAAAAAAAAATATATTAGATGTATGATTACAAAAACTAAACAACGTATGTAGGGTTGCAGTCACAATATTATAAGGATTTAATAAGACTCACCTGCCCAGGTCGATTAAGATATCAGACGGTATGGTCCCATATTTATCCTTTACTTTGTCCATGATGCCAATTAACTAGTTCATTAATTTTTAAATTTGTGATGAAAAAGAGGACAATTGATTGAAATTCCAATATAGCTATGAATCATAAAATACATACACAGATTCAGAGGAAGAAACCAATACTGGATAGTGATTGTGAAAAGTCAACCACACTCGCAGGAAAATACCACCTAAACTTTATGGCTTAGAACTCATGTTAACTTTCAGCACCGATATACACATTTAAAATGTAATAAAAGTATAATGGCGTCCATCCGAGAAAAAGCAACACTCAAATCCACTAATACGCCCAAAATATTTTTTTCACTCGACTCTCGATTCTTCCACCCAGGTTCACCCTACCTTATTTTCGTGTTAAATACATTATAGATACCTATTTATTTTATTCTCAGGTCTCTGTGTGACAGGTGTGCCCAGAAACTTTTGGGTGCAATCGAATATAATGTTGGCGGTTTTGCCAAATCTGATTCACATATTTTTACTAGGCACCTGCGACATCAGTTCGAAGGCTTGCAAACTCCTAGAATAAAGGAAGATAATACATAACTACCAAATTTCAAATAAAGACATACCTGCATACAAAATTTCAAATAAATGGTTTTCCGTACCATTTACTTGATAAACGGTAGAAAATAATGTAATACATAATTACATAGGTACACCAAAAGAGGTACACCAGTGGCGCACCTAGGGTGGGGTGGGGGGGCGGTCGCCCCGGGCGCAATGATTCGGGGGGCGGCAAAACGATCTTCGCTGTTCCGTAAGATAAAGAAATGATACTAAAAAAAAA
>CM022881.1:8821732-8832014 GCA_012654025.1 Pachypsylla venusta
CCCCCAAAACAAGAGGGCTATATCCGCGCATGGGGGCGAATCATTCTTTGCCCCGGGCGCTCAATGATCTAGGTACGCCACTGGTTTAAACGATTATACCGATTGCCAATGACGCAAAGTAGTTTTGTATTACGCTAAAGTTTAAAGAACATGTTAAAAAGAATGAGTTCATCTTGGATTGAAATATCAGAAACTTTACTGGTTAATGGTTAGGTACTTTCCAATAAAATACAAAGATTCCAGAATAATGGGGAAAATAATACAAAGATTCCAGAATAATGTTTTGAGGACCAGTGTCAATGCTCCTTAGTACATTCGAAATGGAGACCTGCGTCGCTTTTGGAGGTAGAACCTCCAAAAGTAGAAGTTTTAACAGGTGTAATTAAAAATAATGCCTCTCCTTTCAATAAAAGCTCTGAAGTCATGTCAATCCTGAGGCCGTCCATCTCCTCGAGGTTGACAATTTATATAGACGTTTGAAAGGAAGAAACCCTCACGAGCTTACACAGAGCTCCATCTCTAGATGCACCAGCTTGCAACTATCTTCATAAGAAGTGTCTTTTTATGTTATATACATAAACTGGTTATTTATTTATTTTTAATATTTTAATTCGGAATATATAATATTGTTCATTAGAATATCGATATCCGTTTAGAACGCCTCTGCATACCTTTGCGTGGGTCTTCCTGACCTTGTTGATATTCCTATCAATCGCTTTGGCTGTGTGATGATCTGAGCTTACTCTTTTATCATTTAATATTTTTTGTAATAATTTCTTACATTAAAAATAAAAATAGAAAGCGAGAGAGAGGGAAAATAAATAATTTTTGATAAATATGACGCTTCTCCCCCCCCCCCGCTTCGACACAAGATTTGGAAATACTCTTACCAAATCTTTAGATAGAAGTGGGAGTATCAAATATTATATTTGTTATATTTTGTTTATTTTTATTATATTAAACAATAAAAATATATTTGAAATGTTAAAAAGAAAAAAAAGAATTAAGTGTCCAGATTGCAATGCCTTCATCGGGTATTTTAATTAAAAATAAAAGTTTAAATACACTAGATTCATACTATAAAAAATCATAATAATCGACTCGACTTGCGATAGAGACTTTTTTCTGTTTTATTAGTAGTCCCGACTCTCGACTTGTGAGTGGACTCATGTCTGACTAGCACATACCTAATGTGGGGTCCTACATCCGAATTTGAACTAGTAGGTACTTCTGTGAACTGCAGACCTCATAAACACAAACAGGTAAAAACATAACCAGATCTCACTTCGTCGGTTAATGTATCATTAAAGTAAAACTGCATATGTAAAAAGATTATAAGAGAATCTACACATTTCCTGATATATATAAATCCCTCACAAAAGAATTTATTTATCCACCACTTTCTGTCCCATTGAGTCTCCCATAGGCAGAGGGCAAAGAGATAAACAGAAAGTGGAAATATTTAGATTATTTAGTACAAAATGCACACTACTCTCTATTTATTTTGCTTTTGTCCTCAGTCTCGTTTGTCCTAAAAAGTAAAAAATATCACATCTATTCCGCCGAACTAACAAAAGCCAACACAAGGTCCACATACTACTCTTACTCTTTATGTTGATAACCTCAGTATTAGTATATAGAAATGGCATAGACAAACACAGGGCCGCCAAGAGAAAAGTTACGGGCCCCTATACAAAATTCCATGAATCCTCAAAAGCAAATAACCTAAATATTAAATATAAGTATCCATGATGTATTAATAACAAATCATGATCAATGAATCAAATCAATCAAGTTTTAAACTGTATAAACTAGGTAATCGAGGTGGTAAAAGCTTAAAAAAAGATAATACACTGAAAATCGACATTCTTTATTGGAATTCCGAGCCCCCCCCCCACCCGAAAACTCCGGGCGCGGGGGGGATTCCCACCATTCCCCTCCCCCACGGTAGGCCCGGACAAACATTTACTAACATAATCTTAATCTTACCGTGTTGTCCACTACAACTATGCACGCTACAGTTCACTGATCTATGATATGATCTATCCTCGGTCAACAAACGTAGTCATAATCAAGCGTCGTGTTTAGTGATAAGGAAAATATTTCAAATTTTTCCCTCTTCTTAAAATTAAAAAATAACATCGATTAATCGATGAATTGTTATCGACATATTTAGCAATTACCAACATAATTATAAACGTCTTTTGGAGTTTTGTCATTTTCATTTTCCAATTTTGGTTAAAACCCCATTTTTACGTTAATTATACACACATGTTCGCATGAATCATAACCATAATCTTGATGTAAGTTACAAGTTGTATGATAAATTTAACAGTGCAGACATATTGTAAAGCCGGTTTTTACACAGATGTCAAAACAATAGATTATTAGATCCCTAACTTTACCTTCTGGTAAGGAATTGGATTTATCATTGATGTGGATTTATAATGAAAATGAAACCCGCGTTGCCTAGACAAGAAAATAAGAGGGTAGGTAATACCACTGGTAATAAAGTAGTTTTGCGAAATGAGTATACTCAGTTGAAATGGCCAATTTGGCCAACCAGTCCACCTGGGTTGCCCAAAAGGGCCCAAAAACTAATCAGCAAAACTTATAAATATAATAAATTAAGAGTTTCTTAACTATTGCCTAAATTGAAACAGCGGAAGACATCTTTCTCACCATACCTTTCACCCTATTATGATTAAATTTTCGAAAAATTCACGAACGCATTTGTATATGAGCACTGTAGTAATTGCCGTTCAGATTTGGCCCAAATTTAGAGAATTCGTCGACAAAGATAAAATGTTGAGGAACATATACTGGCATGTAGGTACTAATCGTAACTAGTGAAAATAATACAATTAAACTCAACGACCTTGGATGTATACCTATTCCTTAATTCATCAAAAGCTGATCTGAATCACCTTTCCAAATTTGGGCAACATCGGACCTAACAACGGGTTAGTAAAAATCGATGAAATTGTTATATGACCGCCTAGAGACCTACCCTGAAAAGCAAATTAGGAAAGATGAAATTAGTCAATTTCTTCCGTGATGAAAGTATCATGAGCAATTCAGAAATAAGCGTCGCAATCTGTTAATTTTGATTTTTTGCCTCATAATTTTAGTTCTTCCCATTTTGAGGGGAGCCCGAGTGCGGCATATTACAGAGAATCGTGGACAAGAAACGAGGGATTTTCAGACACGCGGGATTTTTTCCATTTGCGGCTTGACTTTTATGTTTACAAGTAGCTATTCTTGCTAACTGAATTCTCAAGTTAAAAGTTTACTTTTAAGTTAAAAGTTTAATTTAAATAAATTACCTGTTATTTATTTTAATACATATTTAATTGTTTCCCTCTGAAATGTTCAATATTGATTTTGATTTGTGAATAATGTGAATGTTGTGGTAAAACTTAATGTGCTCTACCTTAAGAGAAAACTTTTTAGGGTATCTATAGCTTTGATATCTGTGAAACAAAATTATTTTCTTGCTCGTTGAATTAAAATCTCATTTTTCAAGATGGGAAATAAATTATTTTGAGTGTTTTGGTTTGCTTTTAAAAAAGTAGTAAAAAAAATCTCAATAATCTGAATTCTGAATGTGATTAGAACGAAAATCAAGTAGTAGTTTTTTTTAAGTATTTCTAAATATTAATAACCGCAAATTATTTGTGTATCTCATTCTATCTAGTAAGTTATTGTATTAATCAGTCTTTTTTTATAGTTACCTAAACTTATTTAAATTTACATTTGCCCATAAAGTGCACAGGGATCATTTCCTGATTAAATTTATAAGGAAAGCCCAAGGGCGTTCATAAGAAGGAAATATTCATATTCTATGCCCAAACTTGCAGTTGTGTTTTTTAAAAAATATGGTATGTTCTTCCGAATGAATTGTGTGGGTGATTTTTTATCAATAACTGTACTGTGAATTAATTCATTGTTTCTCAGAGATACAGTTGCGAACATAATTTTTGTCCATCATTATTATTTCGATCATAAAAATCAGTAAGATTTAATAAGTCTGTCAAAGAAAAGTCCCTTAAATATTACCTTAGAGTATATTTCCTAATACATATTATTATTTAACGATTAGGTACGTTAAACATAATCTTATTTGTGTAAACATTCAGATAACCAGATATTGACGTTCATTTAGATAATCAGATATTTGCTGACACATCACTATCGTGTATGTTTTAATTAGATTTTACTGGGTCCAAAATATATATTTTTTTCATGTAAAAAAAAAAAAAAAAATGTCCCAGAACCGCTTTCCATCAGTTCGGGACACTCCTTTGCTAATATTTCCCGAATTGACACTTGATAACTGCTGATCTTATTTTCTACCAACGACATTTTAAGATACAGCATCTCATATTAGTATCGTAGCTACTTTTAACTGAGTTTGATAGCTTTTTAACCATCATTATAATTACAAACAATTTTTCACCTCACGCAATTAATAGCATCGAAACATTGTTTTCATTTTTAATAGCCCTCACACGGTCAATATATTGAAGAAAAAATATTGATTGTGTAAGTTGGGTATCAGGAGAGAAATCTGAATTTAATGTTAAATTTAATCTCTGTATTTTAATGCCATCAAGTTTAGTGCGAATCAACATTAACGCACCAATCATAACACCTAATCAATTACGTACTACTTACCATAATACTGCACAAAAAAAAAATCTTGATTTTGAATGCAGTTCCTTGGTTGGTTCTACAATAAGTTATCTCCAAAGCCGACGAAACCAAGTTCAAAAATCGATAAAAACCTTTTTTAAAGTTTTAACCCGACCGATAAAATTTAACGCGGTTTCTCTCTAGTGTGTTGCGCACTTGGTCAATTGAACAACATTTTTGATGATTTTTTTGTCGCTTTTTTTTCTCTCGTTCCAAAAAAGTTCAAATTTAACATTTATTTTTGCAATTGGACTGTAAAAAAGTTGCTGATTTTTTTATCAAGTATATGTCTCGCGTTACAATTTTCTGTAGTCCGATTGGATAGAACACAATCTGGGGAGCTAATATTTGTCATGGGTTCTTAGAACCATGGTAATCTTTACGAGTTAATATCGTAGTAACAAATAATCCTTTTACGAAGAAATGTTCTAATTGTATGAAAAAAATCCAACTAAGGACGTGCCAACATGGCACGTCCATAGTTGCATTTTCTCCAAATATAGACCAAAATAAATCCAAATATACAACGAACTAGGTGTCTCGCCTCTTTAGTCAGAAGTTTGAGAGTCATCATGTTTGTCTATATCAGAATAAAAGGCCTATAACACCCTCCGGCCCATCAAGTATCTCTATGCAAAAAATCAAGTTGATCAGTAGCCACCTGAAAGAAAGACAAACAGACTTTTGCATTAAGTTATAGTACCTACCTATTAGTTATCGCCAAGATAACGCTTTTGAGCGGTACAGTCATACAGCCAAAACTGTAAGGGATATCAAGAATTTACCCATTCTCCCTATACCATACACAAAACCTTGAGGAAAAATATAAAATCAACCGTGTCTAGGTTCGCATACCAACTATGACAGATGTTTCAATATTTTGAAGGAAAAAGTATCAAAAATAGGCCAAATGGAATTCTACACTTCTACAGCCACAGGAAAAGACGCATGCGAATATGCGGGCATCGGCTAGTTATTTATACAACTAATAATTCTTCAAAATATTATTTGATACATCCTGTTTATTTGCATAGGCAATTTTTTATGAAGGAAATACTCTCCACTCTCCGCTTCTTCCTGCTGTTTACTATTGCATACCTATCTCAATTTCTATCTTCTAATATGATACTTCACTATCAGGTATCATGTACATTTCATTTGTTTGTTTTAACAACGTAAGAATTTACATTTTTGTGATAAACATAAATGTGAAAAATAAGGCCAAGTACCAATCCAAAAAATGTTGGCCCATTAAAGTAATGAGATCCAAATAAAACTATATCTAAGTTCTCTTACCATCGGAATCGGTTCTGAATTCAATGTGTTAGACCTTTTTATGTACTTATGATTATGACCGAGCCACATTTCGATAATCACAATTCAGAAAAATACCGATAATTAGCGAAATATTGTTCATTTTTTCGGGGGTCGTACTTTTTGCAATGTCCATTTTACCCAGTCCATCTGAACTTATGACCAAGCCACATTTTGATAATCAGAATTCAGCAAAATACCGATAATTACAGAAAAGCACAGATGCGATCATACTTTTTTGCCTTAATAATATTTTATGTGCCTTAATAATTATTAATAAATTCTATTTATTAAAATTGTTTTTATTAAATTTTACTTCATAGGAAAATGAAAATAAAATTAATGTCACATAAAATCTCTATTCAATAATAATTTTTTATTATTCAATAATAAATTACCATCTCTGTAGACTCGAACCAACAACCCCTCAATAAGTTATTTTCGCAAAGAAATCCTCAGAAAAAAGGCTGGCATTGATACCTACTCATTTATTTAATTTTTACTATACGTACTCATTTCAAAGCAAACCTCGACTTTCTCAAGTAATCAATTCATAACTCTCCCAATATGCATGGTATTTAAATAATTTTCATATTTTTGGAAATCCAAAAAAGGGGGTATGTTATTTTCGGAACTTTTTCACAAAGTATTTGGCGAGTCTGCTAAAATTTTAGAACTTTTTTGATTAGAATTGGAAAAAAGTGGTTAGGCATAACTTTTTTTTTAGCCCTATGTAACATACTATTTCTTTGGCAAATTTTGGTACACCTCACATGGCCAAAGGATTTTTTTTGATACAATGTGCAAAAAAAAGTTATTCTTCAAGAAGTACCGCAAGGTCATGACCTTGCGGTACTTCTTGAAGAATAACTTTTTTTTGCACATTGTATCAAAAAAAATCCTTTGGCCATTTTGAAAATAACACCAAAAAGCCGTCATTTTGAAAACTGTACATTTCCGCCATAGGGTATATTGGTCTTTTCGACTGCAAATGGTGTGTTCTACCACCCATAATTTTTTGGCGGTGTAATTTAGATACACCCTGTATATTATACATATTATAGATTGCAGTACCTATTGTGTATTTTAAATTTGCTTATATTGACATTTTTTATCATTATCGATTGGAACATTACAGATTTTAAGCCTAATACCGTACAAGTAACAGATTCCAACTTTTTGGGTGAGGGAGGGGCTAATGAGGGATTTGATTCTTTCCCTTAGTTGTAGTCAAAATACACCCCTTCATCGTGTTTCTAGCTCCATGGGAAGTGCCTCATAATATTGATGAGTGGGTGAGTAGTAAAGTTGAAACTTTTAGTACTTCTGTATTTTTTGAACATTTTATCTTGAGGATTTCAAATTTTCTATGTGACATTCCTTAGTACTCATTATGTTATATTCCAAATTCCATATTATTATAAACAGAAGCAAAGTTAGGAGGGTAGGGAAAACAGTACGAAGCTCTTCGTGTAAATATACACACTGCGTGCGCCTAGATCTTCGAAATAAAAATAAAAGTAAGTAATTGTGTGATTGCGGTATCCCGCGATGTAAAATCCCAGGTTTGCGGGATTGTCCAATGATAGTATTCCGCGGGATTGCAACCCCTAGACACGAGAAATTTACTACTGACATGAAACCAAATATATGTTCTTTTTTAATCTATTAACCTACGGGAACTCTAAAAAATATTTTTTAAAAAAAAAATATTGAGACCACCATGTATGGTCGGATTTATTTGTATTGTCTCGATTAATACTCTTGACTTTAAAAATTCGATTGAATTTATTTTAATATACAGTGTGTTAACTTTCTAGCCGCACCATAGGAATTAACATGCGACGTGGCCTATAAATTTTACCAGTATTCCCTTAAATTTGACCGACATATGCTATTCATGTATTCTTTATCAGAAAATCAAACGAAACCATTTTCAAGAAAATCCGACCAACGATTATGGTATTAAAACCCGTTTTGGGGCTATCAGATTAACACAGTGAACATCTTGTTTTCTTCATAAATTTGTTTTTCTTAGGCTTTTGATTTTACAAACTTTCAGCATTCGTCAGTAACGTTAACAAAAGTCTACGCCACTTTTTTTTAACAAATGCCCTCAGCTTGTTTTATTTTTGATATTTACATAAGCTTGTATTATTTTCTATGGACCTACCTTTTTTTTCTAACAATTCCCCCAGTTTGTTTTATTTTTGATATTTACATAAGCTTGTATTATTTTCTTTGGACCTACCCTTTTTTCTAACAATTGCCCCCAGCTTGTTTTATTTTTGATATTTAAATAAGGTTGTATTATTTTCTTTGGACCTACCTTTTTTTCTCACAATTGCCCTCAGCTCGTTTTATTTTTTGTGGCGGTTTAATGTTTAAAAAAATGTAAATATTAGAGTTTCTTTGTGGTAAGATGCAACGGCCTCTTCAAAAAATTTGTGGTGATAACCACATCATGATACCCCTCTTCTAAAAGCCTCATGAATTAATAATCTTTTCGACCGTGAAATAAAATCATCTTGAAAAAAATCAGTCCAAAGATATGTATGCATATCTTGCATATTGATACAGAGCGTCCTTTGTGTTGTATTGGGATGTATCAAAGAACATAGTCACGGGAGATGAATAAAAATCTGTGATGTTTTTTTCTTGAGTTTTTTTTACTCAACTTTGGCCCTAGTCCAATTTGTTAATTTTGAAAGACAGTTAAAAAAGAAGATCGAATGAGGTAGGTAAGGAGGCATGGCCCTGTGATTTATTGCAATGATGTTTGTAGTATGCGCAATTTACGTTATTTCCAGTCAGTGTAATTTCGTTGCTGAAGCCAGTGAAGGATGGCTGGAATTAATAGGCTTCATTATTTTTTGTTAATTTTGTAGACACCGAGGGAGAAAAAACAGCTTCATAACGGGACAGTCCTAGCCCGTGTAAATACAGAAGGTTTGTTGTTGGGAAGGACATTCAGCTTTTAGAAAACTCTGCTTCAAGCCAAATATGGAAGTCATCAACAAAACGCAGTTTCTAGGCATGAATACTGTGAGAACCAAGCGAGGGTTACCGTCCCAGGAAAAAGGGTACAGCTAGAGTAGGCATAGAACAGAAGGTTGTGGAATGGTAGAATTAAGGAAAGCAACGCTGACCTCAAATAGAATTGGGAATAGGTGAAGTAAAAGAAGAAGACATTTTTTTGTTTATTATCCACTGGTCTGAAAAGGAGTCCTCGCGATAGCCCGTTCTACTCTCTTAAAGAACCTGGAACGTATACCATCACAATTCTAGCCAAGGTCATCATATCAAACTGTTTCTACCAATTTTCTAAACCTGGATCTAAAAATGAGAATATCAATCAAATGAAGCTGTGACTTGTCACGTTTCTTATACAAAGATAAGAACCCGTCACTTTAAGTACATTATAATTTCCGATATGGCTTTCTTTAACAACATTTCCCATGCTCTTTCTAGTACAATCTAGAGGAAACAGTAAATACAAATAAATATTGGGGGTTATTTTCAAAATAATTAACTTTTGTGCGGAGTAAAGATGGTTCAATGAGGCCCCAGTTGGGCATATAGGGCCTAAAATCAGTCAATTCTAGGAGCCCATTAAACAGCCAGTAAGTTTCATGAGAATCGAACATTATGAGTGCCCATACTAAGTTTCATCAGATCGGGCCACAATGAATATAATGAGTGCTAAGTTTCATCAGATCGGGCCACAATGAACATAATGAGTGCCCATACTAAGTTTCATCAGAATCGGGCCACAATGAACATAATGAGTGCCCATACTAAGTTTCATCAGAATCGGTACACAGCGATCATAATGAGTGTCCATACTAAGTTTCATCAGAATCGGGCCACAATGAACATAATGAGTGCCCATACTAAGTTTCATCAGAATCGGGCCACAATGAACATAATGAGGGCCCATACTAAGTTTCATCAGAATCGGGCCACAGTGAACATAATGAGTGTTCATACTAAGTTTCATCTGAAAGGGTATAAGATCCAATAGATTGTGTGATGTGTGAGATTTAAAATAGAAATAACAAATACTCTTGTTAGTGCAGCCCAAACCATAGACATTGATATTGGAAACAATATCTAAATGGAATGAATATGAAAGGGTATAAGATCCAATAGATTGTGTGATGTGTGAGATTCCAAATAGAAATAACAAATACTGCTGTTAGTGCAGCCCAAATCATAGACATTGATATTGGAAACAATATCTAAATGGAATGAATATGAAAGGGTATAAGAT
>CM022881.1:8833913-8879331 GCA_012654025.1 Pachypsylla venusta
TGACCGTCAATAATGAGAACAATGTGACGAGTTTGCTATTATTTAACACCTTAGAGTATGCATATGTTTTAGGTGGGACGATTTGAATAACATTCAGACGTGACGAAGATAAAGAAGAAAAAATATCGAGCTTTGATTTGGAAGAATGAAGTAAATACAAACGTTATGACGCTATCACTATCGCGTATTGACCGTCAATAATGAGAACAATGTGACGAGTTTGCTATTATTTAACACCTTAGAGTATGCATATGTTTTAGGTGGGACGATTTGAATAACATTCAGACGTGACGAAGATAAAGAAGAAAAAATATCGAGCTTTGATTTGGAAGAATGAAGTAAATACAAACGTTATGACGCTATCACTATCGCGTATTGACCGTCAATAATGAAAACAATGTGACGAGTTTGCTATTATTTAACACCTTAGAGTATGCATATGGTTTATCTAGTGCATGCCTATATCGGGATGAAAATAAAATCGGGCTAAATTTCTGTGCTCAATCCCGAGAAAAAGATGTCTTAAAATTTTAAAACTTAATATTATTATATCAGTATTTTCAAAATATTTGCGCTTGTTTCTGTGGTTTAATCACCTATATATCTAAGGTTAGAAAATTTCCACCGTCTTGAACGAGCCGTCCAAAAACGATGTCGGGCTTAAAGTTTCTAAAAAAGTTGTATGTGATTTTATGGGTAAAATCGAAATTTACGAAATGATCCATCTTGAAAACAGGCATATAAGTACTTATTATAATATTTTGTGTTGGAAAGGGTGTGTTTGACATCTCTAGGGTATGTGGCAACGTTTTTCTGGTTCACTCTGTACAGGGTGAGTCATTTTAAAGGACATAGTCAAATATCTCGGAAACCGTTAGAGATACGAAGACAACGTTCGATACAAAACTCCCTTATTTTTCAAGGGGAATCTTAATGGTTACCTTGAAATTTTTCTCCGAGGTTGCCTTCAAGGTTATTTTAAGGTCAATTTTGTTTTTTTAAATGGAACTCAATATTTTCGATTGTGGTATTGAATTTTGTATTATAAATGAAATCTAAATTGATGTCAATTTTGGAACATGCTTACAGTTCACTTTTCTATTAATTTTTTTTTATCATTATTTCAGATTGATTAATTCATGGTATGCCATACTCCAAAAAAAATTATTTTTGGATAAATTATTGACCAATACATACATGAAGTATTGACCTATACATACAAAGTTACCAGTCAAACTTGTAGATTGGTTTTATTTTGAAACACGAGGTCTGTACACCGCATTTTGGTTACCAGTAAGTATTATAAACTAAAAAACAGCTGGAGTGATTTGTGACTCAAACCAAAGGTGTCTTCTGCGTATGTAAGGTGTATGCGTTAGCAATGTAAGAAAAGCCATGAAAAGAGACGGATATAAGGATGCTCGCATACTTGCATATCTCATTGCTCTGCACACATCTTTATCATATATATGTTAGCAAAAACAAATACATTCCTTTTATTGTAAATGGCTGAATCTGTCCCATTATTCGATGCAAAATTTGTTAGGCACATATTCTTGAGACCAAGAATTTTACTGTATAAAGTCATGTCCGAAAATGTTTCCCCTCCAAACGACAAAGCCTGAAACTGAAAGTTGGAAGAAAAAAGTCGTTTCTTCTCGGTAACTTTGGTTTCGCGTTTCGTCAAAAAAGTGAAATTTATATCTTACCTAAAATTATGGTGCACTTATTTGCGAAATATTTGGATAAGTATGAGGATCGCTCAGTCTAAATACACTCAGAACTTTTCGATGGTCGCTGGAATTTGAAAAGAATTATTTTATAAAAAGAAAATACATGTTTTTTATAACAAAAAATGCAGGATTTTCATTTTAAAAAAGGTATTTTTTAAGAGGAAAGCCAGAAAGTGGTCGTGAGGAAAACGAAATTGCTACTTAAATCTTCCGGAATTCTGTGAAGACTCAACATGGAACGGATTTAATAATTTATTTTTTCAAAACTCACCTTGTCAAGTTTAATATTTCTGCATGAAATTTTTGAAGTGACTTCTATTTGGAGTGGCTCTCGTGGAGGGAAGCATTTGCGGACATACAGTGAAATCATCTTATTTTAATCTAAAGAATATGTGGTTAACGGATTGACTGCGAATTATGTTAAACCCTGTATGTAAAGATGTGTGCTATACAATAAAATAAGTAAGTGTGCTGCTATCAGTAAATAACCTGAAAGACACTTGTAAGAAAACGTACCCCAAGTACAAATAGTATTTTTTTTTTAAAGAAAAAAGGGTACAGAACTTGAAAGATTAGAAAAGAAGCTCAAGATGGATGAATCCCAGGAATGTTTAGCCAAAAGGGTGATCAAGCTTGATCAGATCTTTGGCTTCTGCTAATTAGGCATACAAGCTATTTTCAAATGATAATTTAGAAAAGGCCAACATTAAAAATCTGTTCAATATATTTTTTGCCCTCATACTATAAATATTTTGTTCCCACTGGCTGTAACATTAGCTCTTTCCCAATCTTGTTACCATAATTAGAGTTTGTTTGTCTTTTAGGGATGCAGGACGACGAGGAAATGCCATCAAAAGACGCTGACAAATAAAATGAACTCTCAATTAATGAACCATGTATATTAAAATTGCTTAGTGGTAGTTTGGTTGAAAATAATATAATCTGATATGGCATCCACACCAACAGATCTAGATGGGTTTCTACCTCTCCTGACAACAGTTGATACAAAAGCTAAACTACAAATTGGAGCCAAACTTCAAACATATCTCTCTGAGGCTTCAAGTTCGACCGACAAAGAATTAGAGGACGGACCCAATATTCAATGCAGTGACATAGGACTCTTTATTGATGGACTCCTGCCTTGGATCCAGTCAAGTAACTTTAAGGTTTCTCTCCAAGGACTTGAAATCATGATCGAACTTTGTGATAAAATGAAAAATGATTTCAGGCCATTTGTATCTGCAACACTTCCGGTGGTTATAGATCGACTCGGTGATAGTAAAGAAACAATTCGAGAGAAAGCACAATTTTTTCTTATGAAGTTGATGGAAACTGAGTCCATTTCGGTTCAGAATTTATTCGATAGGTTAGCAAATAATGGATTCAATCATAAGAATTCAAATGTGAGAGAACAATGTTTAAAATGTTTGGATAGCACGCTGGTAACGTACGGTACTAAAAGTTTAACAGTTTCCAAGTTGGTGCCGTTCATTGTAAAGTTACTATCTGATCCCCAATCGTCGGTGCGGGATTCGGCTTTCAATTCTCTCGTAGTTATTTATAAATTTGTTGGAGATAGACTGAAAATGGACTTAACCAAAAAATACCCCGTGCCACAAAATAAATTGCCTGCGTTATTGATGAAGTTTGAAGATATAAAATTAAGCGGCGAGCTAGAACCATCAGCAGCTATGACCGAGTCAGTATTTGAAGACGAAGTTGATCGTTCCAGTGTAAATTCTTTGAAGCGAAGTACATTGCAGAGTATCAATCGAAAAATGCCTCCCAAACATTCCAGTAATACCACCTCGAACGAATTCAATTCTAATTCTTTATCCAGGCTTACAAGATCAAACTCTACACGAAAGCCCCTTTCTGCGGCAAGTTCAGACGCAGGAGGTGTTACCGAAGATTATTTTGAAAGAGCGTTTGACGATGTTCCTTCAGTCCAAATATTCTCTAATAGAGATGTAGAGGACCACTTTAATAAAATTCGAGAAATAATTTTTGACGGAAATCAAGAGTGGAACAAACGGGTTGATTCATTGAAGAAAATTAGATCTATTGTAATGGCACTCGCCAGCTATGACGAACTTCCTCCCATAATTCGATCCATTGAACCAGCCATGGAATTCTGTGTGAGGGACTTGCGATCCCAAGTAGTCAGAGAGACGTGCATCACGATCGCCTATTTGTCTAGATGTCTGGGAAATAAATTCGATCATTTTTCTGAATACATTTTAACCTCTTTGATAAATTTGATTCCAAATTCTGCCAAAGTAATTTCGTCGTCATCCTATGTGGCCATTCGTTTTATTTTGACCAATACTCACCATCCTCGTCTTATACCAGTCATCACCAAAAGTTTGTCATCAAAATCAAAAGATATTCGACGCGCCTGTTGTGAATTTGTAGAGCTGATTTTGAAGACTTGGCAAACCAGTTACTTGGAGCGACAAAATGCTAATTTACAAGACGCCATTAAGAAAGGAATTGCAGATGCAGACCCAGAAGCCAGAGGGTTCTCAAGGAAAGCCTATTGGAGTTTTATAGAACATTTTCCTGATCAAGGTGATTCTCTATTAAATTCCTTAGATCCAGTTTACAAAAGAACATTAATGTCCAATTCAAGCTCCACCAGTAGTCTTTCGAGGACAGACGGTATTTCAACACACACAAATATACCCAGTGCGTCTTCGTCGTTGAGAAGAAATACCTCCAATACGATTTCAAAACCTGTGATACAACCAAGATCTTCGAGTGCTATAGACCTCCAAGCTGTTCAACGAGCAAAAGTCAGAGCACAATATGCCGCTCTGGCGAGGCAAAAAATTGCGACTGGAGCGGCAGCAGGGTCATCGCCAAGATCCAGAAAGAATTCGTTCAATGATGTTACTCCCGACAAAGAACGAATGGGAAGAACACGTAGTCGTGTGAGCATGTCCACACCTACAAGTCGTAGTGGAAGCCCAAGCTCTAGGCTAAGTTATAATAATTCCTACTCCCCAAACTTACCCCGACCCCGGCGAGGTAGCTCTGGAATACCTCGCTCAACCGATACTAGTCGTGAATCAAGTCCTAATCGATACAACTCGCTGAAGTATCGTGGTGGGCGCCCTCCTATACAACCTTTGTCACGTCCTGTGATGGCACAAAAAATTTTGCAACAAAGTCGTGAGGCTGAGTCGGCTCTAGCTGATGCTCTAGAAAATCCTGATGTTAGTCGAATATCACCAAGAAAAAGTTTCCGAAGCTTCGAGGACCATAGTGATGAAAGTGAGACATCCAGCATTTGTTCTGAAAGATCGTTTGATTCTTTTCGGCGCACCAGTGACTCCTATTCGTCATGGAATGGTTCACAGAATCGAATCTACCGTGATATATGTGAGTCAACTCCCAAAGATATTGGAGACATTATTTCAAATTGTGAATCGACTCACTGGAACGATCGAAAAGATGGCTTGGTCAATCTACAATGCTATTTGCAGTCCGGAAATCTCTTGTCTCGATTAGATCTGAAACGCATCACAGACATTTTCACCAAAATGTTCATGGACTCACACACGAAGGTGTTCAGCTTGTTCTTGGACTGTTTCAACGAGCTGATAATCACTCACCACAACGAACTTCATTCTTGGCTGTATTTACTAGTAACAAGATTGCTAAACAAGCTCGGGGCCGATGTGCTTGGCTCTGTTCATTCTAAAATTCTCAAATCATTAGAGGTTGTCCGAGAATCATTTCCGCCCCACCTCCAACTCCACTCTGTGTTTCGATTCTTGACTGATCCAACACAGACGCCCAACCAAAAGGTTAAAGTAGCAGCTCTAAATTATATTTCAAAGCTCGCTACAATCACGGACCCATCTCTTGCTTTTCCATTACCCCAGCAAGGAACCAAAGATTACGCCACCTTAGCTTTAAGCAAAATGATAGGCTGGACGATGGGTGAAAACATCAAACAAGGCACAGAATTGCGTAAAATTTCTCAGGAAACAATTCTAGCACTTTTTAATTTAAATACACCCCAAATCACATTCAGATTCTCGTTGTTACCCCAGGAGTATCAAGAAGCTACGGCCAATCTGATAACCTTGCGAGTAAGAAAATCTTCAGCGAGTTCTAATGCAGATTCCTCTACTACAGGAAATGGTTTCAGTTCTCTACCAACTAGTCCACGTATACAAAGTCCTCATAACTATCAGACTCCACCCATGAGTCTGGAAAACGGGGAAAATCTCAATCCAGATGAAATTTACAAGTCTTTACGTCGCACAACTGCTGAAATACAAAAGTTTAGTGGCGTAGATAGTGGTTTGAATTCAGAACGTGGTGATTCTGTGTCCTACGACTCCGGAATTAGTCAAATGTCAGCACCAGGATTGGATGAACGGGACACACATTTGAAAGAACGACACGACAATGACAAAGACACTTTTACACTGCAAAAAATTCTTGACAGCTTGAAGGAAAGCGATGGCAAGAGTTTACAAGAACGAAAAAATCTTCTGTCAAAACTTCACGAATGTATACAAGTGAATTCAAATAGTATTGGTAACCACTTCAAAGCCCTTCTTTATCAGTTGCTATCCCTTTCGGAGGACGAAGAAGCGCAGATTCGGGAGTATAGTATTATCATTCTAAACTCAATGATTAAGAAACCCAATATAGTCCATCTGTTTACAAACTACATCGAATTGGTGGTACTAAGAGTTATTAACAGAGGCAAAGATTCAAATAAAGATGTTTACAAAGCGTGTGAGAATTGTGCTTTAAGTTTAGCTATTCATTTACCATCTGAAAACGTAACGAGAATTTTGTTTCCTCTCATTGTAGCTGAAGAGTATCCTATTAATTTAATAGCTATTAAAATGTTAACCAAACTAATTGAACACTACGGTAAATCTCCTGTTGAAAATTACATGCCAAATATAATGCCCGCCCTATTACAAGCTTACGAAAATCAAGACTCATGTGTAAGAAAATGCTCCGTCTTTTGTATGGTCTCTTTGTATAAAGAATTTGGAGAAAATGTACTCTCCCCTTACATTAACAAATTGAGTGGTGCTAAGTTGAAATTACTTCAGTTGTATATAAAGAGATCACAACAGCACACCTCTTCTGTACCGACTTCACCTAAATCAAATATGTGATTTACAAAATTTAGTACTGACCGATTTTTAATTGTTCGCATGTTTTAAACTTGTTACGTTCGCATAAGTTGCTTGTGATATTCTAGAACAATGTGTAAGGGTCTGGTCCACCAATAATATCAATTTTATCTTCATGCTGACGTGTTTTAATGGCTTAATAATTTTGGTATATTGTTTTCAATAATGAATGAACCTTTTGACTCATCTCTTAGTCTGGGGACATAGGAAACAAAAGCTTCCCCCTTGTGTAGTTTGATGGATACACATGTGGGAAGGATCTTAACCTCTTCGTATTGATATCTAGAAAATGAAAATTCAAGGTCGCCCTGGGTAATACATTTTTTATGTTACCGTTAGGAGTTGTTGTTATTGTTAACGTTCTCAACGACCCTTATTGTGTCTCCAGACAAAGGAAAGCGGCTCTAGATTGGTTGGATTTTATGGACAGTTGAATAAATGATTTACATCATGAGCAGCCAGCATACATAGAGGACAGCGATCAGATACTTTAGGGTTCAGCAAGATTTATATACCAGCTATTTGAAGAAGTATGTGCACGGCTGAGATGCTCAAACGGACGAAAAACACAGTGAGTTGTCGTCGGAACGGTTTTGATGGTCTTTGGCCGTGTCTGAGGACGCGGGTAGCCCTGGTGCGAAGAACCAACCATTTAACAATATGTTTTTGGGTCGTAAAACCAGCACTTTTGGTCGCTCAACCCTCTGGGACCCCACAAATTCAAAATGGCGGCCAAAATGTTTACCTAAATGAAGAAAATTCAAAACTAGTTATGAAACAGAAGGTCAATTTCTAAACAGAAACAGAAGAAGGGCAATTTCTATGGTTTCGTAGTCGTAGATTTGAAAAATACCTTCTAGAAATTCGCTCGCCCATAGTTTGCCCGGGGTCCCCTAACAAAATTTGAGAGCGTCACCATGGATTTGAATTTTCTAGAGATCAATTCAATACTTTTCCAATTAAATTAAACCAATGAATTTGGTTGATTAAAGCATTCGTGCCAACTGTTGGAAAATATTTCTTAGTTGAATATTGATTGTATCTATAATAGCGCTACAAATATTTTCTTACTATAATCTTTAACTGATTATTGGTGGACTTTTGTTTATTAAATTATGTTATCATTATTTATTTCTAGGACACCAAATGATTTCTTACGCCAAACTAATTTTCTCCTTATACCTCGTACATATTTTTTGTTGATTACACAGGCCTGCATTTTATTTTGAAAGGATGTTTTGATATTTTCAACTGATTTATATTATTTTGATGTGCGGAACCTGAAAATGAACTCCGTTTTGCTGCATCACATCAGGATTTTTCACAAAATGCAAATTAAATTTTGACCCATCTTGCCTATTTTATTGATTTTAATTTTTTTATAAAAAGATGATAATAAAATCTGATCCACCCCACTGATTTGCAATTCGGTAATTATTATTATAATGTAGTTATGAGGGACCATGGTCTACATATTTTCCCTCTGTAAGCCTGCGCGGCGTCTCTGAAATAAATAAACTTAACTTTCTTGTTAGACGCCCAGTCTAACATAAACCTAATTAATAATTTTCTTAACTTTTAGCTTAGAAATATAAAATGATCGTATTTTTATATACAGGGTGAGTCATATAATGTTCAAATTACAAGAGTTGAGATTACATGGTTACCATGTTTGTAGATGATGTAGCAATACGTCCTTGATGTTTATCAACGGCAACTTTGCCCTTCTTATTTATAAACAGAGTGTTTATTTTTGTGGTCCCAACTCTCGTAATTTGACTTGTAACCATAATTAATATTTATCTTCTATTTTTTTTTGTTCTATGCTTGTTCAAATGATCGAAGTTCCTAAATAGTCAAATAGTATTTGCGTCGCAAATAAAGGCGCCAATGCAGCCCTAATGTTGTCAACTCATCAATTATGTCTTTGCGAACCGAATACTAATCGATCATTTAGGAGCTTGCTTTAATTATTTTTTTTAAAAAAAACCGTATCTGCAATTTTATTTTTGTTGATTTTAATTTGTAATAGGGATGGGATTTTTGACTCACTTAGGTGAGTCGACATGACTCGACTCACAAATATCTCGATCTCGACTTACATCGAGTGACAATTTTCAAAAACGCCTTATTTGATCAGAGAGACATAATAAAACCAATTGGCAAAAGTGGCATCTACCATATAAACGTCCCCAACTTCGGCGAATACATTAAAAAGATATCACAATCAATCGTCACCAGAATAAAAGAACATTTTCCTTCAGTAAACAAACACCCGGAAAAATATTTCTCCCAAAAAAAAGCTACTCGTCAGTCGACTCTTCGAAGAGTCGACTCATTTCAAAAAGATGCTTCGACTCATGAGTGAGTCGAGTCGACTCGTGGATGACTAGCCCATCCCTAATTAATTGTAATATAAATTGTGAGAAGTAACTTTCAATATTTCTGGTCGTCTCTTGGGAGTCATTACAAATATTTTGTTTGAATCTTTGAATCCTCTACAAGATAAATCAAAACAATTTTTTCAGTAAACTGTACAAAAAATAGTTATTAAGGCTGCTACTAAATCACTGATAAGCTAACTCTTTCCGTTTTTTCGAAGAAAAAATTTAATATGTAAAAATATAACGAATTTTTGTTACATGTAAAACTTGCTGGAAATTTAATGTTCTCCAAAATTGGTAACCACAATCTTTGGCTTAAAATGCGTTGGAATACAGTTGCTGAAGAAAATTTGAATTCATTTTACAATTTGATATTTATCATTCATGGCTCCCCTAGGATCAATGTTTTATTTCACTTGTGAAAAAAAAACCAATGTTATTCTAGATAACGAAAACTTTTTTGAGGGACGGGTAGACCTGAGCTGATTGTGTAAACAGTAAAATAAAATATAATAAAAAGCAACTTTTAAATATGAAAGGTGGCTGCAAAGTACTTAAACAGGTACACTCCCTAGATAACTTCTTCTTTCGGTGTGTGAACTAACGATGGTTCCGTGGCTATTACAATGGTTTTGCTTCGCTCTATTTTCTAACTGACTTGCTCATTTTGCAACGATTCGGCTTCTTTCACTTGTTATCAAGTTTAAGAAAATAGATTTCTCTATAATACAGGATTAAATAAAGAAAACGACATGTTAAATTAAGTGAGGTTATTTTTTTATTTAATGAAAGTAACTTTTGGCTGCTATCAGATGATTCAAACATTTAAATATGAAAAGTAACGCACATCTCATGACTTTCCTATTTTTTCCCCTCATAAAATGCAGGGGCAACTTGATATATTTTTCCTTATTAATACATTGTATACAGCGTGTCCCAGAATCCCCCCTCCCCCTTAACTTTTGAACGGCTTGGCATTTTTGAATCTTGAAAATCTCTAGGGATAGAAAAAGGGCAATGGCCAATCAAATGGTTATGGTGAGATCCAGGGTCTACCCCCGGAATTGACAAAAAGTGTCGATTTTTCAAGAAATTTTAAAGAATGTTACAAATATTCAAATAAAAATACAAATAAACTGAGAAAAAAACTGTCCTTTTATTTTTTCAAAAAAATAATCAGAGGCTGAGGGGTCTAAATTTTAATTTTGTTACACCCTGTATAACGGTGTTTGTTTGAAGATTTTATGTAAAAAGTTCCCTTATTGTGTTCCAATAAGGTTTCTCGTGTACCTAAACCATCAATGTGGTAGGAGAACAAAGTCAAATCTCATTTTTCTTCTAGAAGTCAAAAATAGGCGTTAAGAAAACAGAAATTTTATGTTAAAAAAATGTTTTATGAAAGTCTGAAGTAATGTGGTTATTTAGGACAAACAGTGATAACTAACCTAAATAAGGAAAACTTTTAGGAAAAAGAAAGAAAAACATTCACAGCGATGCCAGAGGAAGGAGAAAACATAGGAAATAACACTGGTGTTAGATGCGAGTTATATCCTATGTAATTGCATTGAAATTTTCTAATTCCTCACTTTATTTGTACTTTTATTTGAACAAAAAATATTTGTACTATTCCATTTAAATTTCTTGAGAAATCGATACTTTTTGTCAATAAAAGTTACTTCCGGGGGGTCAAACCTGGATCTCACCATAACCATACGATTGCACATGGCCTTTTCCTATTCCTAGAGCTTTTCCAAATTTATCAAGGTGTTCAAAAGTTAAGGGGGGTGACGGATTATTCTGGAACACGCTGCATATCCGGGACAAACTGATATTTATCCAGCCGGTAAAACTAAGTGAGGTCTACAGTTCACTTATATATTAGTAATGTTGGGTATACATTACGAAGGATACTTGGTAGAACTATCAAATAAAAGAAATGGAAATGATGAAAAACACACATGGCTTTCTGTTTTAATTTATCTTTCGATACGCGTATTTCAGATTTTACACCATTTATGTATGGACTTCATGATATACCATTTTAATGAATTTTTTTTCTCATTTTTTGACCACTCTTTATTTCTTGCGTTATACCAGAGATAATTGAGGAGAGTAATTTAATGTTATACAATTTCCTTTAAAATTTTATAACACAAAGTCAAGTGATTTTCATATTTTCTATTTCTTGTATATCTGAACTATAAGAAAGATTGAACATGTTTTAGATATTTTTGTGTTACCCTGTATATCGTTTGTAATTTGCACAAAATTGAAAACAGACGGCCCGGTAACTGTGAAATTCCATTCTTATTATTGTGCTTTAGAGGTATATTTTTATTTTTCATTGTTCTTGATTAATTTTATATATGTTAATTTATTAATTAAATGAATTATTATTTTATTTTGGGTAAAGGAGAGAATACATTTTCGGAATTATTGTTTCAAGAAGTTTTGAATGGAGTAAAATAAGGTAGGGGATCATTTTGATAAAAGTCATGATCATTTAGAAAATCCCTACACCATGTCACTTTCAATTTATTGTGGATGGTGTACAACTGCAGATAGTTCCGTTTTTTACTTACCCTGGAACACGTCAGAATGGATTGGAACCAGCAACACGAAGGTTAGAATCGGAATGGCTAGAACCTCTTTCAATAAAATGCGACCAATTCTATGCCATATGCAGTTGAATTTGGAAACTAGATTAAGAGTCCTCAAGTGCTATGTCTTCAGTTATGATGTATGTGGAAGATTGGATTGTAACAGAAGACACAACACAACTATTGGAAACCTTTAAGATGTGTTACTATACAGCATAGACTAATGATGAGAATATCATGGATCTACCACGTAAATAATACAGCAGTCTTGGAAAAAATTAAGAAATCTAATACAGTGATAGTAAGAACAGTAAAACAAAGGAAAATGACATTTATGGGGCATATAATGAGAAACAAAAATACGAACTGGTGCAAAATATTGTAAAAGAAAATGTAGAACAAAAAAAGAGCACGAGGAAGACCACATATTTCATGGTTGGATAATATCAACAAATGAACAGGCTTGACATCGGAAGAAATTTTCTTTCGGGATACAGCAAGTTGGACCATAACAAATACCAACGTCTTGTGAAGATATGGCACTCCCAAGAAGAAGAAAAGAGAGAAACTTTGGAGATAAGAAATAATTGATGACTTTAAATTGAAGTCTGTTCTGAAGCATGAACAAGACGTCGAATCGAATATTAAAAAAAAATCGTTCTGGCCGCGGCATTTTTGACATTCAGCGTTGACAGAGAGAGAGAGAAAAAACGGTATATTTATTATACAATATACACTGATTATACGGCCGTGCCGTCCCTTTCAGATGTGAAAAATAATTTAATCAACCATTGTGGTTCGAATTGGAATAATATTTGACTCTGTATTTAGGAGTTCGTTTCTTGTATCAGTATCTCGTCAATGCTATCCGATTTATTTTTTTATTTTTTTTATTTAATTTTATCTTGAGTTTAAATTATTTTTTAAGATAGTTTCAGGGTCAGGCCTACAAAAGATAATATTTTTCATACATTTATTTTTTAAGATAGGTACATATTTAAATTGATTAATAATCTCCGTTCAAAACCTTAACCAATCGAATTGTCATAGAATAGATAGAATTAACTTAATTATTTTTATCTTTATAGGTATAATGGGTAGACCCTGATCTTTTGTTTCTTTTATTCTTTATGTTGATATATGTTTTTCCCCAAACTAATTATTTATTTTCCTTTGCGAGGTCTTCTTTTATGAATTATATAAAATAGAAAAAATGTAATAAAAGAAATAATAAATCAAATAATTAATTAAATTAATTTTCATTAAAATCAAAATAAAATGATTTTTCTCAATAACATTGTCAAAGTTTATTTCAGCTGATTAAATAACAAAAGGGTATTTAAACATTGTCCTATCTAACAAATAAATGAAAACTGACTATGTTTTCACTTGACTAAATATTTTGTATTTGCAAATTTTACAAATTAGTTACATATTGTACATTTGTATAGACGATAAAGATATTTTAAAAAAAGGTTACATTATAAAATTTACAAATTGAGTTGACATCGTTCGTCTGGAGATATCCTCAGAACGACTAATTAAAATATGAAAAATAAACAAGGAAGGGGAATAACCATGCGCAAGATTAAGCCGCGTTTCATGAACCTAATTCCGAAAAACCGAAACTGTGTTACATTATTATCTTTTGTTTCAAGTTGTGAATTAAAAATGCAATTTCCAGCATTTACCACTTTTCTTATGTATAAGGCTTCAAATAGATCTAGTTTTCTGGAATTGGATTTATTACTATGCAGTATTTTGATTGAGCATTCCGAGAGGGGGATCTTATTTTCCAATATGTAACTAGAAAATCCACTTTTGTCAAGGTGTTTATTTCCAACCGAAGCGAAATGTTCTTTTATTCTAGTATTTATAGCTCTAGAAGTTTTTTCTGTATATATTCATCATATCTGAGAATGTCTAGGAGGAGACGAAACATGTCAACTCAATTTGTAAATTTTATAATGTAACCTTTTTTAAATATTTTTATCGTATGTACAATATGTAACTAATTTGTAAAATTTGTAAATACAAAATATTTAGTCAAGTGTGGACGTAATATCCCATTTTGAGAAGATTGTCCTATTTACCGAACTATTACATTACGTTCACACCAAAACTGGTTTTCCCCGTCATAAATAAAGATTTACTCGTACCTACTTGTCACTGGATCGCGAAAGGTTTTTCTTTTCGTGACAACTCAATGCCAAAATTACCATTTCTTTTTGTCCCGGCAAGGATCTTTTTCTGTGAATTTTTAAATGGGATTTAAAAATTTACACACTACGCGTTAAAAAATCCACTGGGAATCTAAGAGTTTTTTTTTTTGTTTCCGTTGCGAGTGACAAAACTTAATGTTGGAAATGTGATTTGTTGTTACACGCAAACGTAAGATTTTTATTTTCTGTGAATTCTTTTTTTACTACCTCTTGTCTTCTTCCTATAGAAGAAAATATATTGTGATCGGAACCGTGTGCAGAGCTCTGAGAGCGGAACCGCTGCTCTGATTTTGGTGATTTTTTTCTTTTTCTCAATATCGCCTCCAGGTGCATCCCTTAGTGCGTGAACTTTCAATCCAAACAAACAACAGGAGCTTTTTGGGCCCCACTAGGGGCTCATCAAGTTCCTTAAAATGGAAATCCCTTTAAAACAGATCAGTAATTTCACATGGGCCAATCTTCTATCAAAAAAATGGACCCAGTGGGTGCGTCTTTGTTGGGTGCCCCGCCAGTGGGCCAAATGAGCTCCTTAAGGTCCGCTCCTACCAAAAGCTGAGTTTTGAAACACTCGGATTTGGCTATAGTATTAACACAGGTTGACACAGTGTTAGATGAAACTCCCTGAAAACACGTCGTGGTAGGATCGGCCCTAAATATATTACACTCCAACCTAAGTTGTATTTTTCACTTTCTTGTATGAACTCCGAGGACCTCAAAACGTGTTTTGGCATTGAAAAGTCGATATATAGGCAGCAGCTCTGCCTACTCTTGACGTGCGCGCTTCTGACGACACGCTTGATTATCTTACTTGGCAACGCTGCCTCTTTTTTTTATTCCTTTCTATTTATTTTTTTTAAATTTTAATTTTGAATTCGGAAAAAAGTAGTTATCATTACCATCGTACATAATTTTTTTTAATTGTACTTTTTGATCTATTTATTATTATTATGTAATATAAAATTACAATTAAATAAATTGAATATAAGATGTTAGTCAATATTTTCCCAGCGATTTTGTTTGAATGATCCTTAGTTTCTAGAAATTTATCGTACAATACATTCCCTTTTTATATCTTAGAATTTGATTCAAAATGCCTGTAGAAGTGATTGATCTAGAAAAAATGTCCAATGAGCAGTATTTGATATACCAAGCAAAGCTATCTCTTGAGCGCGGTGATCCTTATGCATCAAAAGCTTGGATGATAACGGCAAGAACCATGTTTCCGGAGAACTTCAGTGTACAGGTTAGTAATAGAGTTATATGGGTTAAGCTCTTCCGTACTTTTCATCCAATTTCGAGAATCCAAATATTCCAAATCCATATGGGCATTAAAAACAACTTATAACCCAGTCGGGCTCCCATTGTCCCGGATTCTGTATATTGTAAATGTTTATTTTTTGCTTGGGTATGTTGAGATATATTTTGGCAGGCTAAGCCTGACTGGGTTGAGCCTGGAGAAAGAGGATTAGCGGTTTATTGAGAATTGTTAAGTTTATATGATAGTCAGAAAATAAGAAAAAGTGAGAAATTAAAGAATAACATTTTGAAAGTCTAAATATAAAAAAATACGAGAACATTCGAAAATTATTTAGTTCCAACGATTGCTACACATCTAAATTTTATGATTCAGTGGTAAGTAAAAATGACTTTAAATTATTTAGTTAATTTTATGTTTACAGTTTGAAGTATATGAAATAGAAAAGAATGCGGGAAATAATTTGGAATGCGCAAACTGTTTTAGTAATCTGTAAGTATGACAAAAAGGGTGCTCGCTAAATAATTTGGAATGCGCAAATTGTTTTAGTAATCTGTAAGTATGACAAAAAGGGTGCTCGCCAAATAATTTGAAATGCGCAAACTGTCTTTAGTAATCTGTAGTATAACAAAAAGGGAACCACTTCGAATTTTCGAAAAAAGAAAAGAAAAGTAAACTTTATTTGCGTTTTTTTGATACTTTAGACTTTATACAGTGGTCCAGAAGTACCGAAAAACGGCACCAACTTTCGACTTTTAAATACGAACCCCCATTTTTCTTAAATTTTCCATGACATTTTTCATAAATTTGTCTAGTCTCTTTCTTTTTTCTAACTTGGCATTTTATATTTATTCATACAATAAATTATAATATCAAACATCTCCTAAGCTAAGCTTAACTTTTTGGGATTCCGTATTAATGAAAATATAAGTGTGATCCATTAAATGGCATTAGTCTTGCTGAACGTATTGATGCTATTAGATAAGGCCCTTGAACACTCTGGATCAAATTTACAGTCACGCGCACTTCTGTTACTTCTGAACCACTTTGTATAACTACCAAAAAAAAAAAAACATCAAAAATAAAAATCTGATGTGAACATCACACGGCTTTCCTTATCTCTAAAAAAATAAGAAAGTATAATAATGGATTTTCGATGTCGATTTCTCAATGCCAAATCCATGTGTTGTGAACAAAATTTCTCATTGGATTTGTCGTGTTCTATGTATATCTATACTTATAAAACGCTAAGCCCAGTTGGTACACTGACTAATTGATAATCAACATAGCTCCACAATGACTAAACCTAGAAACTTTAAATTTCGCACACAGATCCCTTTTAGTATAAAGGTGCGTAATAAGAAAGGAAAAAATCGAATGTTCAAGTGGAAGCAAGTTACCGCCAAAAATTTCGCCTTTTAGCGTGTTTTTTGCAATTTTTTTCTGGGCAAACTAAAGGAGATAATGAAAAATGACCGAGAATGGACGTCCGCCCAGTATAGTATATAAGGACCCCATATAAAATATAAAAATTTGGTATCTCTCCGATTTAGACACACACACGGACGAATGACTGAAACTTGAAGTTTGGGCTCTGGGGAACCCAGAACGTGTTTTGGCATTGAAAACTCGACATCGAAACTTTCGGGCCGTTACAATAGGTACGTGAGGTTCAAACCACATCTCCGTGGCAGAGTGGGCATCACACTCGGCTTGCACCAAGGAGGTTCCGGGTTCGATTCCTGGACGGGTCGAAAATTGAAAAAGGTTTTTTTGAATTTTTTACTTGGTCTGGTTGTGTTTGGGGGCAACTCAGCCTCCTGAGGACAATTGAGTAGGCTATGGTAATAGCGCCAAGTGGTAGCATTATAAGGTAAAAATTGTTAAAGTGTAGCTTAGGCTTAGTGATATTGGAGTGATTGTTGAGAATGCCTTGTAATGTTATGATGCCCACAAACATTGTGACATAATAACACAAAGAAATATACATTTACATTTTTTTTTTACATTTTTGTAAGATAAGGAAAGTAAAAAATGGGCTTGTTTTTTTCTTCCAAAATTCGTGGTGGTTCTAAGAAAATTTGAGTCATTATAAATTGTTGAGCACCCTGTATACACAGGGTGTCGCATTTTATTAAAAAAAGAAGAAGACTATGGATTAGGGGGATCAATATAAGTGAAAATCATACCGCTGCAGTCATGAGTTCGTTCCTGAGATATTTTTAGTAAAAGTTAATTACAACCAGTTCTTGTCTTCCGTTCTGTTCATTTTATAGAGCGCAAAGTTAAGTTTCTTTCGATAGCTTATTTGGACTAGTGTTTTCCAACTAAGGATTTTCACTTTTAGGAGTTGAATATAATTTATCTTATTATTTAAAATTGTTCGACATACAGAAATTGGGCTCACAAAATTCATTATATTAACCCATAGGAATTGTCATTTCCATTATTCAATCAAACATATATTTTTCAACAGATTTCAAGCATTTCCCGACGAGCCCATTCTGTGGAACGAAATCAAAATGATCACCATTGCTCTCAGAAGTGAGGTTGCGCTTCCAGAATTCCAATTTTACAATGAGATGTTTCTCAACATTAAAGAGGGTGAGTTAAGAGAATGAAAAGTTATTAAAGTTGAAACATACAAAAACTGTTTGAAAATCAATTAGTTTGAATATTATAAAAAACTGTTTAAAAATCAATTAGTTTGAATATTATAAGCGGTGAGTTAAGAGAATGAAAAGTTATTAAAGTTGAAACATACAAAAACTGTTTAAAAATCAATTAGTTTGAATATTATAAGCGGTGAGTTAAGAGAATGAAGAGTTATTAAAGTTGAAACATACAAAAAATGATTAAAAATCAATTAGTTTGAATATTATAAGCGGTGAGTTAAGAGAATGAAGAGTTATTAAAGTTGAAACATACAAAAAATGATTAAAAATCAATTAGTTCAAATATTATAAGCGGCATTATGCCGCTTATAATATTTTTTTTATATATTTTCAAAATTACAGGATGTTTAAGTGTTTTCCACGTTAGCTGAGACATATTGTATTTGAAGTTTGCTCAGAAAATAATATCATCATAGGTTGACAGCCGTGGGGCTGGTTTGCAACAAGTCGCCATGAGTTGTTCATACTAAAGAATCCTTACGGATAATGCAGTAGCTTCTCCCAGCTTTCTGCATGGCTAATGGAAAAAATGTCGGTTCCGACCCTGCCCTTAGTGGCCTTTTACGATCAGCACGGGTTTGTGTGCCTTAGAAGTATTTTCTTTAAACCCTCCTATCCACAAATAATACATGAAAAATATTAATTACTGTCCGATTTATTCATGGTCATTTTTTGGATACAACGGTTTAGGAGGACAAAATTAATCTTATTTAACCAATTTAAAATTAATCTTTCTAAGTGAAACCTAAAGGCGTATTATCATCATAGGCAAACAGTCATGAGGCTGGTTTGCAACAACTCGCCAGGAGTTGATAATTGACAATCCTCAAGGATAATGGAGTAGCTTCTCCTTGCTTTCGGCTTGGGTAAGGGAAAAGTTATCATTCCTCATTTCCGACCCTTCGTTTATTCGCCTTTTACGACTGGCATGGACTTGGGAGCCTTGGAAGTATTCTTTTTAAGTCCCCTTAGCAACAGGGGACACAGGTGTATTATAGAAAATAATAAACCAAAATCATACGATTCTCTCACAAACCTTTGTTTGTATTTCATATTTTTAGCCATACAACATCAGATTCTCATGAAGACTGCTGACAGGACCGAAGACACAATGGAACATTGTAGGTTATTGCTCCTCATAATTACCAAGTTCCCACAGACCATGCCACAGGTCACAGTAAGTATTGGAGTATATACCGGCTGTCCCATTTTAAGTGACCAACTCAATTTATTCCGAAACTGTTGGATTCACAAAAAAAAAAAAAATATTCTGGCCGAATTTTCATAAAAAAGAGGGGGACGTATTATGATGACCCCGGCTGGCTTGTTAAGTCTGTACTTCAAGGTGGAAGTCAACTTCATTTTCTTAAATGAGAAGACCTGAATTTTATTATATTTTCGGATTCCCCATTTAATTCTACGCTCATTTGACTATTCACTTCATGGTTTCGTTGAACTTTTTTGCGCCAATTTTGGGAATGTTTTTTGGTCTGACATACCCGTGCGGCATATATTGAAATGCATTTCAAGAGTGATTTTTTTTTTATATAAAATGAACAACCAAGTGAAATAAGGAAACCATGGTATAGGAAATGGCGAGAGCTTTCATTCAATATGCCACATGCCACACAGGTATGTCAGACCAAAAAACTTTCCCAAAATTTGGCGCAAAAAAGTTCAACGAAACCATGAAGTGAATAGTCAAATGAACGTAGAATTAAAAGGGGAATCCGAAAGTGTAAAAAAATTCAGGTCGTCTCATTTAAGAAAATGAAGTTGACCATCTGACCTTGAAGGACAACCTTGACAAGTCAGCCAAGGTCATCATAATACTTTTTTGTTATGAACATTCGGTCAGAATAATTTTTTTGTGACTTCAACAGTTTTGAAATAAATTGAGTTGGTCACTTAAAATGGGACAGCCTGTATAAGGAAGAAAAAAAAGAATGTTCTCTTTTAAGATACTGTATTTTAACTAAATATCTCTTCATTGCTGAAGGCGTAATTTCTTCTCATCCAATAATAACTTATTAACTTCCATGGTGAAATAGGTCATACTTGAAGTTATGAGATGTTAATTGAGGGTGACATGCTCACGGACCGAGTCTACCTGAGCTGATGGTGTAAAATAATTTAGAGTTGCTCTCTGTAGGTGTTCCGATAGTCGGCGTCCTGATGTATTGAACCGGCCATCTTCAGGACGACATGCGTGAGGTCAATACTCGTACTTTAATAGTTTTTACAACTTTTGATTACAGCCTACCCTCATCGAAACATTGTTAACAGCAGAAAAGAAGACCAATGCAGATAACGTAGTCAATTGTTATAGGCAAATGTTAGGTAAGTTTCTAGAATAGAATGTAGACGCATCATAGGTTAACAGCCTTGGGGCTGGTTTGCAACAACTCGCCATGAGTTGAAGACGTTTTTTCGCTATTTTTTTTAAAAAAATCTAAGTTCAGATTACAATTTCCATACATTTTACGCTATTTTCAAACGAAATAGAGGAAAAAGAAATGTCTCTATTCGAACATTTTTAAACTTTGGAAGGCTGACTTTTTGGTTTGCGCTCTTTTTTCCAAATTAAAATTTGATAGTTATATCCAGGACTTCAATTTGAGCTTATCTCGAAAATTTTATCGTAATCAGACCATTACTACAAAATGAGACTCTCCTAGATCCCAGATTGTTTGACATGGCTTGACTTTATGTTTATTTTATTTTTCAGTCTGTGATCTACTTCCTAATATAAACACAACCAAAGTTAACCTGACACAGAAAGTAATTTTCACTCTAATTCAAAAAGCCACGGAGTTTATTTTATGCTATACATTTAAAAAGGAAAATAATAAAATAGTAAGTTTTAATGTAAGAAACAGATCAAGAAGAAGTCATGTTTTAACGACATTCGACAAAATATGGGCTTTGCTTCTAGCCAACTGTTCCGAGCACCTGAAACTTACTGCCGGAGAGGGGAACAGACCAAGAGGAAGTCATGTTTTAACTACATTCGACAATATGGGCTTTGCTTCTAGCCAACTGTTTCAAGCACTTGAAACTTACTGCCGGAGAGGTTTGTGGACTGTGATCATGGGAAAACACAAAATCACTGAAAAAACTTTTAAACAGGAAAGGAACCCAGTGTCTATCTCTTTTACTTTTAATTCAAAAATGTTTTCACTTTACTTATCCTATAAATAAAAATATTTCGTAATGGGCGGAAATTTGAGGTCCTAGGAACCCAAATGTCGAGCTTGACCATTTATTGTTGTTATGCTTGCAGTAGCGGCGGCGTATCACTATTCTTCCCATTTCTAGATTCAGGTTTAGGAATATTATGGAAATAGTTAATATCAGGTTACCTGAAAGGTTTTAATGGTCACTGGCTTGTAAGGACACAGCCATTGGTTATGTCAATGTACGAACCACAAAGCTTTTGTTTAAAATCGAAATTAATGTATCGGTTTTTGTTCAATTTTAGTCGGCTTCCACGAATACTGCCTACAAAGAGAACGGTAAGAGCTACAGCTTAATGTTTCGTGCACTATCATCTTTTGGTCACTATTTGTCGATTTTCACAAATCTATTGTAATTGTATGTATTGGAAACGTTTCAAAACTTTTCATTGATTTCAAATGTACTATTGGCGGTTTTCGGGTTAAGAACAGAACGACAGGTGCCAGAGACTTAAAATTTGGTATGCATGTTACGTATTGTTACGTATATACATAGATACGAGCATGACAAATCCTACCATTGAATTGACTAAAACTCGAAATTGGGAAATAACGTTTCAAGGCCAAAAACTTGAAAACTCGGAAATTGTTTCCCATTTCAATACTTTCTTCTTCTTTTATAGACAAGGAAAGTAGGTAGTGTGATCTTGACACCTGATTTTTTTCTTCTATTTGCAGAATTCCTTGTTGATGGAAAAGAAAATCAAAGCCCCGTGGGATTTGTTGTTTCTTATTCATGCCAACTTGTCGACCGCGCTAGGTTGGACGCTCAAACTTAACACCAAAGAGTAAGTATTCATTGCTAACTGTACATATTAAGACAAAAACGGTAATGACTTGGTATTGGATGTCACATGCGACTATAATTTAGGCAAAAATGATGTATTTTTATTTTCTTTGAAAGTTCCAAAACAGGCTGAGGGGAAATAATACAAAACTAGGTAAGTAATTTTTGATCCTCTTGACGTCTAAATAATTCTTGCGATCCAAACTTTCTCCAAGAAAATTGGTCAGACATTGAATTGTGAGAAATTAATTGAGGGTGACGTTCTCACGAGCTGAGTCAACCATCAGAGAACTAATTGGACTTTTAATTGTGAGAAATTACTTGAGGGCGACGTTCTCACGAGTTGAGTCAACCATCAGAGAACTAATCGGACTTTTAATTGTGAGAAATTACTTGAGGGTGACGTTCTCACGAGTTGAGTCAACCATCAGTGAACTAATCGTACTTTTAATTGTGTTAATTGTGAGAAATTACTTGCGGGTGACGTTCTCACGATTTGAATTAACCATCAGAGAACTAATCCGACTTTGAATTGTGAGAAATTACTTGAGGGTGACGTTCTCTCGAGTTGAGTCAACCATCAGAGAACTAATCGGACTTTTAATTGTGTGTTTAATAAATAATTAATAATACAGGAAACAACTCCTCAATATGATCAGGTCCTGAAACTATCAGAAATGTAATCTTGTATTTTTTTTCAGCTCTCCACAAAATTGTCTCCAAAATGTCTTACAATATTCGAGTAGTTCTGATAAACGTCAGCTTGTGTTTGGAGGCACCCTGTACTTCTGTTACATTTTGTATTGTTATACCTCATTATTAGAACCCTTAGGTAAGATCTTTTACTTTCCTTATCCTATAAAAGGGAAATTATTGCAATTGGCTGGAATTATTGTCGATTTTTCAATGCCAAAACACGTTTTAAGGTCCCCAGAGTCCACACTTCAGCCATTGGCATTTGTGTTGGTCTGTCTGTAAACAAGATATCTCAAGAATGATAAGAGCTAGGAGATTTGAAATTTGTATGTCAATTTTATGATAAGGACAAACCATGAGACTTTTGGTTGAAATGTACAGTTGGCGGGTTTTTCTCCTTTTTAGCAGTTTTCTCAAATTCTGCCTACTTAACTATTTAATGCTTGTAATGTGCAACGACGCTTTTGGTGAAAATCAAAATTACCGTTGGTGTTTTATTTCTGCTTTTTGGCGGCTTTCACGAATCCTGCCTAGAAAGAGAACGACTGGTGGCAGAAACTTGAAGCGTATGTTCAAGTATTAAAGTACACGACAAGTTCCACCGAAAAATTCAGTTCATTTCAATATTGTTTAAATATATTATCGTTAAAGAAAGTCGTGTGATGTTCACGCAATATGTTTTAATAATAAGGCGTTTTCCCCCGAATGTGAAAATTTGTGAAACGACTTAAATCAAATTGTTTAATACGTATTTTTTCTCTTTTAGCCGCTAAGAAAGTTATGAAAGTTCATTACAAAGTTATGAAAGTTGAATAATTCGTCTATTGTTTCCCTTTGCAATTTATTGGCCGTAAGATGTAGCATGATATGTTAGATGACATTTATATTCATTGGGCCATCCATTTCACCGCTATCAAAGTCAAAATTTTGAGGGGGGGGGGTCGTGACGATTGTAAAGTTTCAAAAATAATAAACCGAAAGATATTGACTAAAAAAAAAAACAAAAAAAAACACCCTTCAATGAAAATCCACAAGTTACAAATTTTTGAGCACATTTTATTCAGGTGCCATCCTGAATTTGCTAAAACATATCAGCCCTAGTTGGGCGGACATGGTTGTAAAAACATTATCTAACCTACATTTGTACCTTTCTCCTTCACCCAGGGGGTTTAGAAAATTTCCTTTTACCGAAGAATTTTTTTGTACCCGGAATTTTAATGCTCCCTGGAGTTGTGTTTGCCCTAGATTACAGCAGTGATATCTTAATATATAAATCAGAAATTTGTATGTATGTACCTATGTATGAGGGGTTGTCGGTTACAAATACTACAGCCCAAACGGTAGCAGATAGCGAAAAATTGATGGGAATGGACCCCGAGTTCCGGTCAAATTTATAATTTATTCACCAAAATCGAACAGTCACGGTCCAATATCTTAAAATTTGTCGCGACAACATATCAACTCAAAGCGAGAAAGTTTTAGGTGGCCCTTTAGTCCTTATTTTAGGATATTTTCTGCAAAGGGGAAAGGACAAAATAATATTTTGAATTTACTAAAAAGTCAGAATGGCCGTGCCCCTAAGGTGCCTGGCGAAACGTTTAAATCTTTGATTTTAAAGGTTGGACACAAACCAATACCCCTCCCCTCCAATTTCCAATGTCCTTGAAAAACAAAGATAGCTAGATAACAATATAAGAATCGTAGCGAAGCACGGGCAAAACAGCTAGTTATATTATAAAATAACTACTAGTTATTACCGCCTACCCCTCAAAATTTGATGTTATACATTTCAAAGTACGTAAGATTATAAAAAAGTATGTTCGCTCTAAGTACAGGTAGAACGTTTGCGATTTAACGATGGCCGATATTTTTCAGCTGTGATAGATAATGTTGGCCGAGATTCTAAAGCAACACCTCTGGTATTAGTAGAAACATTCACTGAATTGATCACATCCGTTGAAACGCTTCCTCCAAAACGTCAAAGAAAACATGAGCAATGTGAACCAATTATTACCGTCAACAAGGATGTAGACCCATCTATTGTGGACTCCTTTCAAGTTGGAATTAAATTATGGCAACTTCTTAAGAGTTCCTCTCAAATCGAGAAAAGTAAGTTTAATGCACCCATAGTTGTGTCAGTAGTGGTTCACTTCTAGATTCCGGTTTGGAAAAATGTTACAAATGGGTTTATATGATGTTACCGATGGTCCTTGGTTGGATGTTATGCGTTAAATGCAAAAAATATAAATTTTTAATTGGTTAAAAAGGAAGAAGATGCTTTCTGTAGCAACGCGAGACAAGACGCCATGACATAGAATAACAGTTGATAGAATAACAGTTAATGAATAGTAACTCTTTTGTAAAAACGGAAGAAATAAGTTGATATTATGATAAAACGAGATGTCCCGCAGCTCAAAACCGTCCTTCACAAGGACCATATAGCAATACGGTTCTAAGATATCCATTGTAGGTCAGTGACGCTTCCTCATCATTTCATCTCTAAAATTACTACTAGTAATTAAAATGAGAGCTTGCTTTTCTACTCTGTGTAGGTACCATATAGTACGATATTCCTGGCTCCATATATATCTAAACTATACATATAAAACATAAAGCTGATTGATTGACTCTACGATGATTAAAAATATCAAAACTGGAAGCGGGTTGTTGTCATAAATGACGCTATTTCGAGATATAATTACACAGTCCAAACCGTACCCAAAATAAGCGGACCCTTATTTTAGCTCAAAGGAATTCTTGAGCTACGGGAAAATACGCATACGAAATTAGCTAGTGAAATATAACCACCTCGCCTGAAAATGGTGATCAGGTATGCCAAGTACATTAGGCATTCAGCTTCTATACCAAGCCTATGTAAGATCTGTACTTGAATACGGATTCACACACCCATCATCCACTCACATAAGCCCATTCATTCACTTACATCACACTCACAGCGTCAGTAATTGCTCTACACAAGACTTAATTTAAAAAAATGAATCCTGACTACGACCCAGTGTGATGAACGTACTTCGTCTATATTTATGTTTTTTATTCTTTGAGAACCCCGATTTTTCTCCCACCGACCTCCATTTTTTCAAATATTTGATACTCTTCTATTTCAGTATTTGATCCATTGAATGACAGTATAAAACTCGATGGCTGGTGCTCCAACTTTCTCTTGGATGTGAGCTTATATTCTGAACAATGTGACCTAACGCTGTCAAAACTTTCATCGAAAGGCCTCTCTTCCAATACCACCAACTTACTCCTTGCTTCTACTTATCACTGTCTAAGGAATAAAGCTGTGAGTAGTTTGTGCATGAAAAACAACACTATGTTCTGTAAATATTGTCGCCCGAATGACGGCCTTGGCGAGTGATGCCCATTTGGAGTCTTTCGCGGAAGTTTTCCATGACTTTTGTCAGCATACCAACATCAATTTGGATGGTTTCTTCCAGAATTGCCTCCTTTAACTCTTCAAAGGTCCCAGGGTGATGTTTGAAGAGCTCAGCCTTGATTTAACCCCACAGGAAGAAGTCACAGGGACTCAAATCCGGAGAGCGAGGGACCCACGAAATGTCATGCCGTTAGGAGATCACGTGACCGGGGAACATGGGACGTGGCCCCATACAGCCTAAAACTGATGATGTGGTCCTAAAGTTGTGAACCCTACTCAAAATTGTTTTTCGATCAGGAACTTGATCTGTGGAGTGCAAACCATACCTTGTGCGGAACGCCCTCTGAGTGGCTATAATGGATTCATTTTTTTAAAAAAACAGCTTGACAACGAACTCAACGAACGACCAAATTATTGCGACAAACTAGATGTCATTTGATGTTGAATATCACAAACCCAACGCTCCTCCCACTATTACTTCCCCTCCCACGATTTTTTAAAAAGTGGGAAAACTAATTGCCGCACCCTGTATTAAGTGGGGATTACTATGCTCCCTACACCCTTACTACGGGGTTATTGAAGAGTCTAAAGAAGGTTGCGAAGTTTCTGGATCTGCTCTCTCACGATGGTGATGAAGAAATAAAAATTACAATCAATGATTTTAGACTTCTTTGGCCTGTGATTGCTGCTACAACAACAACAACCAGCAACCTGCAACCAGCATGCAACAACCAACAAAAGCAGCAGCAATGTCCTCCTTGTAACTCTCGTTTTTTTTTTTTTTTTTTTTTTTTCAGATGTGTTTGAAGCATGTTTTTGCCTTTGTCAAAAATATCGACCAATATCCTCACAAAGGCAGTCTAACTGATAATCTCACTACACGCACTACGAGTAGTCGCACCAGACATTTACATTATCTTCCTTTGGCCAAGATTCCTCTCTTGCAATATTCAGCCAAAATCCTGTTCAACGCACTCAAGGTATGTTTTTGAAGGGAACAAAACAATGATACTAAAAATGTTCTTCAAAATTGTAGAAATTTTTTAGGGACAATTGAAATAAATAAAGCAAGCAACCACCCTCAGTGGCTCAGTTGGCAAGAATGACGAATTCGGAAATAGGAGGCTTGTTGGTTCGAATCAAAGTGGAGACAAAATTTAGTAATAACATGGGGAAGTGTATTGTGACAAAGCATTAGCTTTAACACAAATCGATTCCTTAAATAAATAAAGCAAGGATTTGAAGTTTTGCGTTTGAAAGTGTCCATTGAAAATATTGCTATGTTCTTTTTGAACTGTAGATCTCATTTGATTAAAATGGCCATCATGAGACTTCGAGGTAGACCAAAAACTGATCAGTACATAATAGAAGTCTATACAAGGTTCGGAGAAGGCGTTAGACCGCTATTGAATAGACAAAAGATCGTGGAGATATATCTAGACCTCACTTAGTTGGGTCAATTATCAAAGATTTATGTTTTGAGAGCAGCGAAAGTTTCGTGATTTGCAAGGTCAACCAACGTTTTGTTGAATGATTAAGAGAGTAAGGAAAGAACGAGCATATCGTCACCGTATTTCAGAAGATGTCTAACTAGAGATTACGATCCCGCCCGAAGGTGGCTGAAATTTTGATCCCGGGATTCGCCATCCAATCCCGGGATTTTCGGGATTGACAGTGATATAATAAAAACAAACAAAAAACATATTTTTTTTATTGAATTTGGAAATGAGGCCCCAATACTTCCAATACATCAACCTTGAACGATACATGAAAGTCGATGTGTTGTCATCTGCCATGCAATAAAAAAATGCAAGACCTTTTAAAATCCTTTTCTTCTTATTTTGTAAGGTTTTGTTTTTGTTAGTTAAATTCTTTTGTGTGTGATTTCAGGACGCTATATTGAACATTACGAGTCTTGTGAACCTGGATCTCCTTATGGGTCATCTGATAGTACTTGTGTGTGATTTCAGGACGCTATATTGAACATTACGAGTCTCGTGAACCTGGATCTCCTTATGGGTCATCTGATAGTACTATCACAATTAGATTGGCCTCAAGAGAAACAGTTGATACATCAACTATGTGATCGAATTCGAGAAAAAGGTTCTTTCACTTATGATTTGTTTAGCCAATATGTAATTAATGTTGATATTTTAGAAGAAATAATGTTCATGGCCACTCAGACCGACGGAAACATTGTTTTTGTGTTGAACAAACCGAGCAATCAGCAATTGATGAGGTAAACAAAATTATTTTCTAGTCAAAGACTTTATCACGTCTAAAATACACCAGTTCCTCGTTAGATCACTGAAGTTAGGTAGCGCTTGTCATGTTGAGTACTAGGAGTTAGTTAAACTAACTGATTTTCAATAACAAACCTTTGGAATCAACTTCAAAAAAAAAAAAAAAATGCCACCCTTCGAAATTTGATATTATGCGTTTCAAAATAGAATCCAAAAAGTTTATAGCAAATCAGCTCGACTGCAGTTCTCTGTAAGCTGCCATTTTGCGACTAAGCGTTGACCGATTATTTATACCGAGTGACTTTGGTAGATTGGATTTGAAAGGAATTACTTTTAATTTTCAAATATTTCTATTTGCAGTCAAAGACGAGTAACCACACGAAATGTTGACAGAGGAGCCAAAGAAGATTTGAAAGTCACCATACGACGTCAGGTGCAACGATGCAATGAATCCATTGACGATCTGATCATTAAATTCATTTCGGAAGAAAGCATACAATCTGTTTTGTGATACATCGTAACGTTTCGACAAAAATCAAGATAAGTTACAACCTTTTAATTTCCTTATCCTAAAAAAGGAAATTATTTTATTGGGCTGAAAATTTTGATGTCGAGTTTTCAATGCCAAAACACGATTTGCGGTCCCCAGAGTCCAAATCTCGAGTTTCAGCCATTGGTCCTTGTGTGTGCCTGTAAACAAGATATCTCAAGAACGGAAGTGTTAAGGTCGGAAGTGCTAAAATGTTATATGTACGTCAAGTTTATGCCCGAAACGAACCACGAAGCTTTTGGTTGAAATTGAAGTTACTGTTGGCGGGGTTTTGCCGCATTCTATCGATTTTAATCAAAGTGAACGGTAAGAGCTAGAGCTATTCATATTACTTTTATGCAATGATTGCGCGTAGACATCTTTCGCTGCAGCGTGATCTACCGTTGGCGGTTTTCGGTCGTTCTGAGAATCTTCTCACTATGCACAAAGGTCTAAATAGAATAATAATTTGACGCACTAAGGTTAGATGAAACGTAAATCTTTGATCGATTAAGATGTAGTACACAATTTTCCAACCAAAAATACATCATATCAACGTGATCCGTAGGGGAAATTTTAAATTCTGGAGATAGCTATAGTTCATTATTCTGAAAATATACCTTCCTCAAAATTGTAGGGTGTGAATTGGAGAAGATTAAAAACAAATTTGTTTAATATAAAAAATTAAAATTAAATTTTTATTTATAATAAAAACTTTTAATAAAAAAATCAACAAAATTAAGTAATCTTTGTTTAAAATATTTATCTAAATTTAAAAATAGTTAAAAAGATCCTTCGAACACGAGATTCGACACATAAAATGCAATAAATAAACATTTAGTCAATGATTTACCACGTTGGATACAGCAACTCCCGTCAAATAACTGAAAGTAAGCAACGTAAGGCGTGTTGCGAGGTGCCCTCCAAAGCTGTTCTAAAAATCAAACATTAAAATATTTGGTTTGCTCATACTTTTTTGGAACGAGGACCTAAAAATATCAAGCTTTAGGGTGAATCTTAGCCACCCTAATTTATAAAAGTAAAATAGAAAGAAAAATGTGTTTGAAATAAAAAAGAAAGGAAAAGCGGAGAAGAGGTAAGGCAGGTACATATTGCTTGTTCTATTCTTTGGTATGTTGAGACGACTGTAATTGGGGAAATTTTACGGTAATTCTGAAACATGACAAAAGAACATGACATTACTAAAGTTGGCAGAGCTAACACTCGCCCATGTATACGAGAGGCCAATAAAGCCACGAATATGAATAGGTACATTGTTTTCTTGTTTAACATATCTTTAACATCTAAGGTAATCATTACATTTGAACGTGTTTATAAAATATGGGTACCTAAAGCTGAATAATGTGAATTAGCAGCACATTCTGGGTCTTCTTTTAAGGAGGAGGAGATGTTTTTTAAGTGGGTTAGGAAGGCTAATCCAATACAATTGTTATACTCCTTTCTACTTATAACCTTTTGAAGTGGTCAAACTGTAACTATCAAAGCGACGCGGACTAGAAGTGAAACCTATGGGAATATTAAATTTGTATCCTTGAAAAAAACAAAAAAAAAAAAAACACAAAAAAAAAAAAAAACACAAAATATCCGCCATCATGGAAACCGACTTTGTGAGCGTATTTATTATTGGAAATGATATTTCTATCATTTCCAATAATAAATACGCTAAGTTTTTGCTTCTTCTTTCTGAAAAGTCCTTTATTTAAGTTGGATGGTAAAAATATCGTGCTACCATTACGGTACGTTGGGGAGGCACGAACTTTTATATCGTTTGTAACAGTGTACGGTATGCATTTGTCAGTGTCGGCGCAAGTCATGTTGGGTCTCCGCCGCAAACTATTACTAGTGGGCGCCTGCAATGTGTTTCCCCTCGCAAAACCCGCTATAACCAAGCATAAGACCATTTGGTTTCCCTTTATACAATCTAAAAGGCCCCCAAAATACTTTGAGTCCATCAGGGACCCCGAAGATGAACCTCAGGTTTATTAAAGTTATACATGACCTAAAGGACCCCTGAAAACTTTTCTCTATTAGTGCCCTGAGGAATCTTTAAGATATAAATAGGTACATGACTCAAATCATTTTACTTTGGGTTCATGTGGCTTATAGATGAATGAAGCATTTCTAGTTCCCTATATATAGGGTGCGGCTCGGAAATGCCCTTTTTTGAAACGCTAATAAAAACGAAAGTATTATAGATAAAGAAAAAATATATTTTTAATGGAAAAATAAAGGTCGGAATTTTATTTTCAAGTGGATTTGAATTTTATTTTCAAGTGGATACAATATCTTGAAGGTGATGGCTGCCATTGTCGATACATTGCTGAAGGCGATTTTGGAAATTTCTGTGTACACGTTCCAATATTTCAACGGAGATTTGTTCAATTTCTTGACGAATGAATAACTTTAGCTCATCAAAATTTGTTGGACGATGTTTTAAAATCTTTTCACAAAATCATTAGTTTTGCGTCCAAGGAAGCCAGTCCCGTCAAACTTAAGATTTTTCATTATATAAATGATTGACAATATCGATTCAGAGTTTAATTAATTAAATTAGAAATTAAAATAAGAAAATTAAAATTAAAANTTTCTAATTTAATTAATTAAACTCTGAATCGATATTGTCAATCATTTATATAATTATATCTTACGATTCTTCTAATTATTTTAATTAAGATTTTTTGTTGCGATACAGGAGCATTTTCAAAAAAGGGCATTTCCAAGCCGGACCCTGTACTTAGTTTTACTAACCCTTTGATGCTAAATGGCAGACCTGATCATATTATTACTCTGATAGCCATCGTCGCCTTGTTCTTCATCTGAGCTCGAGTTATCACTGTTAACATAAATGGGTTAAAACAAACAGACATAATAGAATATTAGTTCTTGTAAATTTTCAGTTAATGCATATAAAGATTATGTTATTAGAAAATACATTTTGTTAAGGAAGCATAACGGTCTAAATTACTTTGAGCGAGCAGTGTGACCATCACAGTTCGGTTAATACGGCGCCGATATGAACGAACGTGAGGGTTAATGTTATTTTTTGCTAAAATGTTTCATTTCACCTCGCTTTCCATGGCACAGAACGTTTTTCCCTGTCAGGTTTTGTTCCCCGTGGGACACATACATATAAATTTAAGTTTCCCCATTCGACGCGATGAGGGGAAAAAAATCAATTGTTACATAGCGTCTTGTCACTGGAAAATATGATGTCAAAAGAACGTTTGATGATCCAGTGGTATATGTAATTAAATAGAGATGTTCCCATTGCGCGGTTGTCTCTCCCTTCAGAACGCTTTGAGATTTTGTAAGAAGTCTGTCAAATTATGAACGTTGTTTAGTGGGAACACATCCGTCTGTCACGTTTTCCCCCGTCGACCATGAATAGAACGTTCAAATTATGAACGTTTTTTAGTGCGAACACATCCGTTCCCCCCGTCGACCATGAATAAAACGATAAGTGGATTGACAGTACTCTCCATTGTAAATCACAACCTAACTGAGAATGGTCATTTTCTAAAACACTTTATTTTAACCTCCGGAAAAAATACGAGATTTGGCTTTCCTAAGCTAAGACACTAATACAACTTAAAAGTGGTATTTTTATCTTTCAAGTAGACGTAAACCCTTTTCTTCCCTAAGAGTGTTTAGGGAATGTTTGAACCAAAATTCAAAGCGGTCCCCATTTGTAAATTTATGACCGTTCTAGTATTTTACAAATTTGTGCTGAGAGTATTCGCAGTCCAGATGTAAAGTCGCTATTAGATACTTTAGGAGCATTGAGACAGAAGAAATTGTGATACATGTTAGAGTGAATACCTACATGATAATATATTCAAGTTTGGGTTGAACACCAAACTTGGTCGCTATAGATGATATCATTACGTTTATAAATGGATTTTTTTTTTTTTTGTAATTTTGCGTAATTGATTGAACAAAGTGATATCTACATAGTTTTAACCCCACGATTTTTCTTTTGTGGCCCGGTTCTTTTTGTACCAGGATAACTCTCGAATTACCTGTCCATGGTATTAATACCTTCAAACCTCATGCATTTCTAAACTTTTTTATTTTGGAAAGCTTTTGTTATTTCATGTGAAAATATTTAGTCCACTAAGTTTTTAGTCTACTAAATTTAGTCAATAAATGTGGTTAAATTTAATAAATTAATTCAAGAGAAAAGATACCTATTATCTGAAGCCTCGTCCGAGTTTTCATCGCTATCTTCATCATCTAAGTCGCCTTGGATGGCAGTTTGTAAATCAGCTATCCTTTGTAATGCCAACTTGAGATCATTTTTCAACGATGCAATCTGAAATAAATATACATTCGTTCAAACGCAACTCGAGCCCAATTGAATTCCACTTTTTTTTCATTTATTCATGTGATGAAGTTACAGGAGTAAACTGGGAGGGAGTTTGTGTATGTAAAATTATTGTAAAAATAAAATGTTGAAATTATATAAAAAAGAGCAGATAAGGTGTCGTTTTTTTCTCACTGTCTCCTCTATTATTCCTTAGATTGAGGCCACAACAATTTAGATGGTTTGGACACCATCCTTCTTTCAATCAGTCAGATTTGAGTAAAAATAAAAAAAAAAAATGTTCAGGCTGCTCAGCGTGTTACTCTCTTTAAATTAGACAAAACTTTCAGTTTGAAAGATTTTTTCAATATATTTTAAAATTTTCGAACGCGCGGTACCGCGCTGCACATCTAAATAGTGCATATTGTTTACATGACCACGCGACACTAGTTCTAAAAACTTGTATCGATTTGTTCATTTGATCCCTCGCGGTCATCTGCACATAGCCTAAAACTTTTTTCTCTGGATTCAATATCAATTTTGAAAAAATCTTAAAAAAAAAAGAAAATTAAAAAAAATCCTTCGAACAGAATCTTGTCTTTTAATTAAACATTAATAGGTTGTGTTATCATCGTCACGTCGATTTGACACTGGATGGGAATTCAAATTAATGTAAATCACAATACTGATACAAGAAAATGTCTTGACGTTCGAAAATGTCTGACGTTCCAAATCAGGTCCAAACCTTGACATCAGTAATGCTATACAATCGCTCTTTCCTTACACTTTAATATTTTTTTTCTATTAATGTTTATATTCTTGGTAGATATCATTTCAAGTGTCTCTACCTCACGGACGGATAGACAGACATTCTCCATTTTTTTTTGGTTTTATAGACTAATTTGTCTCTGACTTACCTCCAGATCACTAGATTCCACTAACTTCTCCAATTCTTTTCTTTTCATTTGTTCGTTTATTTCCTTTGTTTCATGGACTTGCACATTTTCTTTTAACTCTCGAATAATTCTTTGAAGTTTTCTAGTTTCATTATTAGCTACACTTTCTTTATTTCGAAGGGCATTGTAATCAGATTGTATTTTATCAGTGTTCTCTTTCAATCTGTTAATTTGTACCTGAAAAATAAGTCCATTATGTTATTTCAACAATTTTCTTTAAAAAAATGATTCTAAATTTCTCTCTTTTATAAATGGGGGGGGGGGGGACAAAAACTTTGGCCTTTAATTTGTATACTTTGAATTCAAATTAAAGGCCAATCTCATATCACAGATAATCTCGTAAATCAAGTTACGAGTATACTGATAATCCCCCTGTCGGTCAATTCAAAGCACACCTCCTTATGCTTACCTCCATTCTCGCCCTCGTGGTATGTTCAAATTCTAACTTGCTTTCTAATTCTTTACATTTAAGTTGAAGTCGTTTTAATGCGAGCGTACTACTGGGATCTCCATGTGTTTCAATAGATTCAAGTTTGGAGTTCAATTCTGTCAGTTGATCCTTATAGGAACTGGTTTCGGCTTCTAGTTCTGCAATACGAGTTGCTTGGTCTTGAAGATTGGATTGTTCCAAGGATAGTTGCTGGACAGACGCTTGGTACTTCTTCATGACCTGAAATATATCCATAACAGTGATTAGCAAATTTCATGTCATTTCTTATCTAAACAGGGTTGGGGGTTTGGTATCAGAGTTTTCCTAATTATTGACAGAAGGGGTAGGTGTCGAAATTTTATAATATGAGGAGTGACGTCTCCCGTGGCAGAGTGCTGAGGGTAACTCAGCCACCTGAGGACAATTGAGTAGCTATGGTAATAGCGACAAGTGATATTTAAGAGATAGTTAAAAATAACTTGTAATGTTATGATGTCCACAAAATTGTGACATAATAACACAGCAATATAAAAATAAAATAATACCTCCCACAAATACCACTGCGTGCTATGAAAATCTCCGCCAAATCATCACCCCAAAAAAGATAATATTTTATTTTGAAATATCTAATGAGTTTTTAAACGTTTCAGAATTTTAGTCTGGTTTCCTCACTCTCTTTACCAACACGCAGTGTTCGTCGGGTGTCTCCGCCCATTCTGTTCTACTTTATTGGTTCATAAATTTGTAAAGTTTAATAATTATTAGAGGTACCGCACCAAGACTGCCTGTTGGTGAAGAGACTGACGGCGGAACAAAGTTCCACCCAAAGATTTCCTTGAGAGCGCCAAACATTTTCTGATCTGAACATTCAGATTCACGAAAGATTTTAGTTAAAATTGATGAAAAAAATCTATCATTAATCAAAGTGTTGCACCCGGTATAAATAATTAAAATTTAAAATAATATTACATTATGTATTACACTCATTGTACATTATGTTTATAGCTAAACAAAGGTATGAACTGTATATGAGACGAGTTACATACACCCTGCATATTTTCGGCACTAATTTTGCAACTCTACTTGATTAGGTGATTAAAATGACACCTCATAAGTCCATATCGTTTCATTAGTTTGGAAAATATATAACATCAGTTAAGAATTCGGGACTGAAGGATCCCTTAAGGGAAAATATAAATAGCAAAAGGCTCATCTGCCAATCACAAGAAAAAAAAAGAGCTATCGTTTATCAAAATCGGTCCAGTAGTTATGGCTGTAGGTGCGTCAACATCAATAAAGCGGCAGAACACGAAGAGAAAAAAGTGCACTCTGAAGCCTATATCTCTGATTAAGACATGGCCGATTTTTTTAAAACTTTTTATTTTTCGTTTCTAAGTTCGCCCCATACGTAGGAAACAGTGCTTCTTATCCTGAGGTATGTAGTTTTTTGTATTGAAGTAGCTGAAATCGGCAATGTAAGATGTGGCGTATAATATACTCTTGGTAGCTACCGTTTTTTTTACTTGGCGGGGCTACCGCGCTTCTTCATGAGTTGAAGATTATATTCCACAGAAATAGGGCTGCGGAATTCTTTTGGTATATAAATACTAAATGAACTCTCATCTTTTTTCCCATGGGCTCTTCATAGATGACCTAGTCCTGGGTAAAAGAGGCTAATGGGTATACAAAACCTCTAATTTTTTTCCCAGGGGTTCTTCATAGAAGACATAGTTCTGGGTAAAATAGGCTAATGGTTATAAAAAATCTCTCATCTTTTTTCCAATCGGTTCTTCATATATGATATAGTCCTGGGTAAAATAGGCTAATAGTTATACAAAACCTCTCTTTTTTTCCCATGGGTTATTCATAGATGACCTAGCCCTGGGTAAAATAGGCTAGGTAAAGGGTATACAAAACCTCTCATATTTTTTTCCCATGGGTTCTCCATGGGTAAAATAGACTAATGAGTTATATTTTAAAGATGGTGGACCGCTGTTCATCACCCATGTCCTTCTTATGTGATCAGCTTACCTCCGCCAATTCTTCTTCATTCTCATCGAGTTGACACTGGAGTTGACTTTTCTCTCTTGAGATAGCACTCAACTTCTCTTCCAGTTCATGCTTTGATTTTTGTACTTCTTCCAATTGAATATTGACCTCAGCCAAATCATTCTCAGCAGACTGACGAGCTTTGATGGCAATACTTCTAGCACATTCTGCGTCCTCCAACTAGAAAATAACGGACAAAGAAAATCATACACCAGTTCTCGTCAGACCACTGAAGGTGAGGTGGTGCGGATGGGAATTAACTATAGTTGGCGTAGTTGTTGTGCGCTCGACCTCGTGAGGACAAACTGCAAAACGGAACGGGAGGCTATACCTAAGTTACCCTAGTTTTGAAAAAAGGTGCCTTCCCACAGCTGCCCTAAAAATCAAATATTCATATGAATATTTGGACGATAGTAACAAATTTGGATCCGAGTAGTGTGAAGCACTATTATTATTGTAATAAAAACTAGCGGGCCCAATTTGGATCTGTTAAAAAACTGCGCTAATACGACCAACCGTCCTGAAGTAGTAGGATCGGAGTCTTCCTTCGCTAGAAAAAAATATTTTAGAAATGCTCATATTTTTTTCTTTTTTAACGAGGACCTAAATATAACTGCAGGGTCTATACCTAAGTTAACCTTTTTTTAGAAACGCTATGCCCCGGAACTGTTTTCGCATTACTTCAGGGCACTCCTTTTTACAGCCATGCCATTCCGAAAACGATAAAATTCGTTAAGAAATTTTTGCTCCGGGCTGGATTCGAACCCACAACCTCCGGACCAAGAGTCAATGCACTTAAAAACTTGGCCACGGAGATCGGCTGATACCTAAGTTAACCTAGAAGTAAAAAAAATTTCGCTCCGGGCGGGATTCGAACCCACAACCTCCGGACCAAGAGTCAATGCTCTTAAAAACTCGGCCACGGAGATCGGCTGATACCTAAGTTAACCTAGAAGTAAAAAAATGTGCATTCTTGTAGTTATTTAAGGTACTTTGGTTTCACAAAAAAATTAACATCACCCACACTATCTTAGAGGAGAGGACCCCACCCCGATCCATATTATTGCAGTCCTTAATGGTCGGATTTTCAACTAGAATCTCACTCCTAAGTAAAAGATTCAATAAATAATCACCCCATCCAGGCCAAGATCCGCTGAACACGAGAACGTACCTGATTCCTGAGCTGCCTGACAAGCATTTTATTAGGATTATCTTGTCTCGCCTGCTGATGCATGGTCTGAGCATCTTTCAACAATGCTTTCGTCCGTTTTAAATCTCTCTTTAATCGATTCAATTGGTCAGCATCTGAAATTCTTGAAGATCTGTCTCGATCTTCAATATCCGACAACCTTCGTTCCAATTCGTGTCGTTCCCGCAGCAATAAAGTTCTTTCTTCGTGCTCATTTTCTAATTGATTTTCCAAAGCTGCAAATAGAAAAGTTATTAGAGAAGCTGTGCTATGGGTTTTATATCATGGTGGTCCAAAGGTTATTCTCAACTTACCTGGTTAATTTACTTTTGAATCTACACATAACACCTCGTTCCACTTCACAATTTTTTAGTCGTCGACGGCAGAAAATCGTAATGGATGGTTTTTTCCAATTGAAAAAAAAATTCATAATTCATCCGTTTCCTAACGTAACGATTTTTTATCGTGACAATTGACAAACGTGCAATCTATCTCCATTTATTTACACATTCCACTGGAACATCTAACGATTTTTTTATTGTGATGATTGAAAAACGTGCAATAAGAACATCTCCATTTACTTACACATGCTACTGGATTATCTTATATTTTTTATGTCGTCATGCTTTCCGAAGACAAGACGCTATGTCAAAATTCAACGAGATGATATTTTTATCGTAGAGAGAACGTGGCGTCACACAGACCACTGCTATTTTGTAAAATAAAACACACAGCTCATGTAATATCTTGTCTTTGGATATCATGAAGACAAAAAAATCGTTAGATAATCCAGTGGTATTTGTAATTAAATGAAGATATGTTCATTGCACATTATTCAATCGTCACGACAACGTGACGATATTTTTATCGTTCGTAATGGGAAAACTAATTTAACGGTACATATGTTCCGCACGACAAAAAAAAAACCGTGAAGTGAAAGTAGGAACGGGGTGTAACTGGTTTTCGTGAAGTGCTAGCAGAAACGGGGTAACTGGTTTTCGTGAATTGCTAGTAGGGAGGGGGTGTAACTGATTTTCGTGAAGTGTGAGTGGGAATGGGGTGTAACTGCTTTTCGTGAAGTGCTAGCAGCAACGGGGTGTAACTGGTTTTGAGGAAGTGCTAGTATGGAAGGGGTGTAACTGGTTTTCGTGAAGTGCTAGTAGGAACAGGGTATAACTGGTTTTCACAAACGATTTTTTTCTCTTAGCGTTTTTACTTTTTTTGTAGAACGAATATAGTGAAGATCTAATTTTAATTCCACATTTTTTGACTGTCTATCGGTTTGTCTTTATGTTCCACGATAACTCTTGGTATGGGCATTAAATTAGGTTATTAGAATTTCTTCAATGGTTCTTGGGTACTATTGGACCAAACGGGACCTCAAGGTGGCATTTTAAGTGAGTTAGGTCCACAGAATTATTACATCCTATAAAGTGGAAAGTATTGTAAATCTAGAGTACTGTTCCAAATATCGAGTTCCAGCTATCGATCTGTGTGTGTGTGTTTGTCTGAACAAGATCTTCAATCTCTTGGTATGGGCATTAAATTAGGTTATTAGAATTTCTTCAATGGTTCTTGGGTACTATTGGACCAAACGGGACCTCAAGGTGACATTTTAAGTGAGTTAGGTTTACGGAATTATTACATCCTATAAAGTGGAAAGTATTGTAAATCTAGAGTACTGTTCCAAATATCGAGTTCCAGCTATCGATCTGTGTGTGTATGTTTGTCTGAACAAGATCTTAAATCTTCTTTTAAAGACAGGATTTACATAGAACTCTTTGTTCCATTTTACCGTTCCAGCTATCGGTCTGTGTGTGTATGTTTGTTTGAACAAGATCTTAAATCTTCTTTTAAAGACAAGATTTACATACAACTCTTTGTTTACATTTTACCTTTGACTTTTTTCACATTGCTACATCGAATCTCTTCAATTTCTTCATCCTTCTGGGACAATTCTTTGCGATGTTCCCTTCGAATTTGTTCAAGATTCATTTCTATCTTTAATTTGGCTTGTTCTAATATTTGAATTTGTCCCGCCAAATCATCTAATTCTTCTTCTTGATCTTTAAGTTTAGCTTCAAGTTGGTGTTTCTTCTTTTTGAGAGCCGCTACTTCTTCTTCAGTGTTGCCACTAAATGTCAATTCTTCTAGTTCCCGACTTACATTATTTAGTTTTTGATCTTTTAGTTCTAATTCTAATTTTAAACTCTGAAAAAAGGGAAAAATACATATGCTTAGTAATGTGGGGCAAGCAGGGGCGGACAGGGCCACCGGGTAAAAATGTGCCTTCGGTGCGTCGGGGCCAAAAATATGTAAGAAAAATATGTGTGAAATAAGTGTTAAAAAAATATGTGGGCCCCGGCTTATCGGGGGGCAAAAATATGAAAGAAATATACATGTAAAAAACGTGCGATAAAAAAACCTATGTGGGAACCTCAGGAAAACTATCAGAATTCAAAAATGTCGAACCGTTTTCGAGTTATAATAATACTGCTTATTTATACTGCTCGAATGAGACTAACGAGTCCCTTTACCCCAGCAGTAAGCTTGTACTATTATTGTGGTCAAATTCTCAATTAATTGAGAGGATAAAATCCTACCTTGGTTGGGTTTCGAACCCGCGACCTCCTGATTACCAGGCGAGCGCTTGACCACTGAGCTACCAAGGCAGGTAGTTATACTTATTTTTTGGTAAAAGTCAGCAAGTTAAGACCATATAGAATGAAATGTGAGACATAATTTATCAAGTCAAAGCGAGAAAGTTAAATATTGCTGAAAAAAATAATGGAAAAATTAAATTGAACCGTGGCGAAGCACGGAGTACACTGCTAGTTCAGTCACAGTTTGGGTACGGAATCTTTCAATGAAAGGAACACCAGACCGTTTCTTATGCGATCTGTGGGCTACATAGAAGTGAGTTTCGCACAACAGCTGTGGGTTGTGCACAGGTAAGGCTGCCACATGTGTAAAAATTTACAATTGAAATGCGTACACTCTTTCAATAACAGCACGAGTATATATCTATCTTGAGAAACTACTTACACTTAGATTTTGCTCCAAAGTGTATTTATCTCCCAGTGCTAATTCTTTATCTCGCAGAGCCTTGTCTTTGTTCATTCGTTCTTGACGAAGTTCATCTTGAATAATCTGGTACTCAGAGTCAAACCTAAATAAAAAAGAATCAATTGCATTAACCGTCCAAATCATCTTAATAACGATTATCCTCATGACCAGCGTCCAAGGCACATTGAAGACATCAGTTCCTGTACGCTCACTGAAATTAAGCAACGTCCAGCCATGATGGTTTTACATGATGGCCACGCGGATTCGTGTCCCCCTGATGCTGACTATTCCCAGTTTGTACGTTTTCAGTGAACGGAAGGTAAAACCCAGTCTCGAAATACCATAACTGTTATGAAAACAATACACCAGCTCTACTGTGATGACCACAAGATCACGAGGATTCTGGCCTAGAAATAGGGTTTCGTTAGCACCAATTGGTGGGAACCCCTCGAACTATAAAGTGGCTGTTTTCTGGGCTAGTTTACATATTATCTCGACACGGCATAACGAATTTGTTGACTTCGTCAGTAGTTTACCCATGATCTTAAAAAAGAAGAACTTACTTCCACCATGATCTTAAAAAGAAGAACTTACTTCCACCATGATCTTAAAAAAGAAGAACTTACTCCCACCATGATCTTAAAAAAGAAGAACTTACTCCCACCATGATCTTAAAAAAGAAGAACTTAGTCCCACCATGATCTTAAAAAAGAAGAACTTACTCCCACCATGATCTTAAAAAAGAAGAACTTACTCCCACCATGATCTTAAAAAAGAAGAACTTACCCCACCATGATCTTAAAAAAGAACTTACTCCCACCATGATCTTAAAAAAGAAGAACTTACTCCCACCATGATCTTAAAAAAGAAGAACTTACTTCCACCATGATCTTAAAAAAGAAGAACTTACTTCCTCTGTTTTTTCTCGAGTAAATTATTTCGGGAGCTCTGTTCTTCCAGTAAGAGTCGGACATCATTCATTTCGGAATTAACTTTTTGTACTTTTCTTTTCCATTCAGCCGCGACGTGTCTTTGTTCTTCAACTTCCTCGTATGCATCTGAAATCTGAATCAATAAACAAATATTGCTATTACTTTGAATACAATCTGGATGCATAATAATGAGCGCGCATTATGACAAGTTTCATCTACAAGACATCACGCGAGTTTACTATCTCTGCCAGTGCGACACATGGGTTTATTATTTTTCTGGCAAAAAAATACCCCCCCCAAAAATTGAGGGGGGGTATTTTGTCTCGTGACAATTCCAAATCTGGGGACATAATAAGACCCTACATTTGACATACCTACTAAATTTGAAGTCTTTGGCTTTTACCATTCTCCTTTTAGACAGGATGAATGAAAATCGCTTTAAAGCGGTATAAACCGCCAGCGGTATATTTGATTGAACCCAAAAGCTAACTGAGACCCCGAATATGACATACATACAAAATTCGGAGCTAACTGATACCCCAAATATGACATACATACAAAATTTCAAATCTCTAGTTTTTTTATTCGATTTTTGAATTCTACGTACCTTGAAACGTATAATATCAAATTTTGAAGAGGGTATTTTTTTTCGTGACAATTGCAAAGGTTCATTATTGAAAATAATAAACCAAAACTATATCATTCGTTATTCCACTACAGTCTGCCTAAGAATTCTTGTCCCCAAAACCCCCTGAAACTTTGGGCCCTATTGAGTCACCTGGGGCCTTATGGTACTCAAATAACTGGGTAAATTCCAAAGTTCACAGTACTACTAGTAAACAAGTAAACTAGTATTCTATTAATTATTTACCGAACATAGTGAAGTCTAGTTTTAAGTAAATGATTTTTTCTTCAGACGTCTGTTTATCTGGTCGTACCTCTGACAGAAACTGGTATTATTCAACGTGGTAAAGTCGTTAGCTACACACCTGATTGGATGTATTGAAAGTTAAATTTAAACTGTCCAATTTTTTCTTCCATTCTTCTATGTCTATGATAATTGACTCTGTCATTCCTGGCTTGCAACTCATTTATTAACACACGAATGAAAGATATTTCAAATAACTAGAGCTCTGTACGTTAGATTGAATAATACCGTACTGAGTGTGATAGTATGATATGAAAACCCAAGTGGGTGTAACTCTGGAGGTGTCCTTAGTTTAGGATACACACACAATACAGTCTGTGTCCAAAATCCTGTTCACTCTCCTTAGCTTTAAAATATCAGAATTATTTTTAAAAATACCATAGCCTTTCAATTGGTTAAGTTTAGGTTTAACTTCAGGTTTAACACTAGTCCCGATAGGTCAATGGTCGAGGTGTCTGTGTGATAATTCAGGGGCATGGTATGTTATCCTCTAGATGAGATTTTGACTACTTAACAATACGACTTGAGCTTACAGCTGGCGGAAAAAGTACTTAGGTAAAGTAAGGCTGTATAATAAGTCTATTATAATTATTTGTTTTTGGACAAAATAGAATTATTAATAGAATACCATTTTTTAAATATTTAAATTGTCCAAATTTTCTGCAGGATTACAATACTTTAACTTCTATAGGAAGTGAAAGTAAAAATTACGTTATATTTTTTGAGGCCACCAATAATTTTCATTGGCTATGTTTTTTCTTGAGAGGAGGCCTTATGGCAAACAAAATGCGGACATCTTTAGAAGTTTAGAAATAGGGTTTTGTTGTGCTAACTAGCAGTTCTGGGAAATGTAGATATCATTCAGTTAAATTAGAAATAGGGTTCTGTTGGCACTCATCGGTATATGTACTAATTAGTAGTTCTGGGAACTGTAGATATCATTCAGTTAAATTAGAAATAGGGTTCTGTTGGTACTCATCGGTATATGTACTAACTAGTAGTTCTGGGAACTGTAGATATCATTCAGTTAAATTAGAAATAGGGTTCTGTTGGCACTCATCGGTATATGTACTAACTAGTAGTTCTGGGAACTGTAGATATCATTCAGTTAAATTAGAAATAGGGTCCTTTCGGCACTCATCGGTATATGTGCTAACTAGTAGTTCTGGGAACTGTAGATATCATTCAGTTAAATTAGAAATAGGGTTCTGTTGGCACTCATCGGTATATGTGCTAACTAGTAGTTCTGGGAACTGTACATATCATTCAGTTCAATTGGCAGACATGGGAAATAGGGTTGGAGTAATAAGACCCAAAACGACTCACTAATCAAAAATCAAAAAATGCGTCCCCGTCATGTCCAGTTCTACGCACGGGGGAGACGACCTGTAACGCGCACACCTTCACAGTTGCACAATTATTGTGGAATGAACATTAAAGCCTCATATAAATTTATTTCTGTCATTTTTACAAACTTTTATCTGGGAATGGGGAGAATAGTTGATTTTATAAGGAGCACCGCTACAAAAGAATCATAATAAATACCCATAAAAATTCATCAAAATCGGAGAAGACGTTTAAAGAAAAATCTTTAAGTTAAAACTAGAAAAAATACGGCCTGATTTTTTTACCACCTGACCATTAGCTCTATTTTTATGTGATCAAATACTCAAATTAAAGAGGAAAAAATTCCGTCTCTGCTTGAGATTGAACCCACACCCTTTTGTTTACCAGACGGGGTTTTACCACTATGCTACCGGGGCAGCTATTAAAGTTAAAAGGAGAACACTTCGTTCAGTAAAAAAGAGTTCGGATTAAGTTATAGGAATGGTCTGTCTTTACTGTGCTCACTGACAGTGTACAATACACTTTACTAATCTACACACAGCACGACAAGAGATAAGGGTACTTATTTCTACGAACCTGTGAGTGACCTCGCTACAATCGGTTATCAAGAAATAAACAGTTCGCACATATTGTGAATTGTAAGCAACGAGATGGTTCTATTAGCTCACGAATGCAAGTCATAAGAATACCTTGCATGAGTCAGAGGGAAAGACTAATAAAGAGTTCGCACATATTGTGAATTGTAAGCAACGAGATGGTTCTATTAGCTCACGAATGCAAGTCATAAGAATACCTTGCATGAGTCAGAGGGAAAGACTAATAAAGAGCTCGCACATATTGTGAATTGTAAGCAACAAGATGGTTCTATTAGCTCACGAATGTAAGTCATAAGAATACCTTGCATGCGTCAGAGGGAAAGACTAATAAACAGTTCGCACATATTATGAATTGTAAGCAACAAGATGGTTCTATTAGCTCACGAATGCAAGTCATAAGAATACCTTGCATGCGTCAGAGGGAAAGACTAATAAACAGTTCGCACATATTGTGAATTGTAAGCAACGAGATGGTTCTATTAGCTCACGAATGCAAGTCATAAGAATACCTTGCATGAGTCAGAGGGAAAGACTAATAAACAGTTCGCACATATTGTGAATTGTAAGCAACGAGATGGTTCTATTAGCTCACGAATGTAAGTCATAAGAATACCTTGCATGAGTCAGAGGGAAAGACTAATAAACAGTTCGCACATATTGTGAATTGTAA
>CM022881.1:8883955-8918436 GCA_012654025.1 Pachypsylla venusta
TAGGTTAACAAACGTGTATGTAATATGTATTCTATGTGCATACTCTGATCGCGTTTAAACGGTTGTACCTCGGTGATATGATTATTAATGTGGGAGTCAGATTTATTATCATTTTTTTCTCTCATCTTCTCGAAACGAAGTTCGGGTACTCAGCTAGTAAATAAATAAACAAACAAACAAACAAACAAACAGACATTCACTTTTATATATATAGATGGTAGTCACACGCCCTTTTAGATTGAATATTTTAAAAGTTATGGTAGTCACAAGCCCTTTTAGATTTAATATTTTAGAAGTTATGGTAGTCACACGCCCTTTTAGATTTAACTTTGAACAGTAAACAGTAGGGTGTGTCACAGTAAAGAAATAGTGGAGAAAATAATATCGGCTTCAATCTAAATTACAAACTATCACATATACAACACTAATTAATCATCAAGGGAAAGAAGAGCAAAAAAAGGAGAGAAAAAAATAGTGTCCTTGATTGATGTTGTTGTTGTTAACGTTCTCAACGACTCTCACTGTGTCTGCAGGCCAAGAAAGGCCGCCTCTCCAACAGGATCTGTCCATAATGCTGGCGGCTCTAGATTAGTTGGGTTTGATGGATAGTTGCTGGCTGTTTATGATTTACATCATGAGCAGCCAGCATACATAGACGACAACGATCAGATTCTTCAGGGTTCAGCAAGGATTTATATTCCAACTCTTTGAGGAAATATCTGGAGCAGCACGGCTGGCTCCAACGGAGGAAAAACACAGTGAGTTGTCGTCGGAACGATGTTGATGGCCTTTGGCCGTGTCCGCGGGAACGGGTGGCCCCGGTACGAAAAACCAACCATCCTGGGGGCCTTAGATTGATGGATATGCTTGCTGTGTTCAAAGGCAACAAATCTAATTATTGGTAGCATCGTTCATATTTTAATAAATATAATTTGTTTCTCTCTGTGAAATATAGACTTCACTCATTTAAAATGGTACCAAAACTTAATAATAATTTTCTATGAATACCTACAATGAATGTCCAAATAGCAAATTTAATAAAAATGGGATATGGCGTCCGACAGCTATTGTGGTAAACACCACAAACACAATACAAATGGTGGTGTTGGTGGTGAACCTTCACTTCGTTCGTTAATTTTGTATTCCATTTTTGGATTTTACGTAGGTAACTTTGAATAAGGAGGTAGCGGACAAGTCAACAACAGAAGCCGCTACAACAAAGCCAAAGCAGTGGAAACTATTGCTACATATCGCTTCGATCGCTCAATAAATAAAAAAGAAACCTTGTATAAGATAAAATTTTATACAAGGTTTAAAATAAAATTTTGATTAAAATAATTAGAAGTAGTTATGATAGAACGATGTGAACACTATCACAACTTGACACTTCGTGTTCAGACTGTCATCATCAGACCAGAGTTATGATAGAACGATGTGAACACGAAGTGTCAAGTTGTGATAGTGTTCACATCGTTCTATCATAACTCTGGTCTGATGATGTCTGATGATGTCTGATGAACACGAAGTGTCAAGTTGTGATAGTGTTCACATCGTTCTATCATAACTCTGGTCTGATGATGTCTGATGAACACGAAGTGTCAAGTTGTGATAGTGTTCACATCGTTCTATCATAACTCTGGTCTGATGATGACAGTCTGAGTACTGTTGAAAGCTCACCAAGTTAAGTTAAGTTAAGTTATTAGTTTTAATTTGAATGTTTTAATTTTTGGCTTTTAATTTTCCAATTTTAATTTTAGTTTTAATTTTAATATTCTCATTTTAATTTCTAATTTAATTAATTAAACTCTGAATCGATATTGTCAATCATCTATATATATAAAATTTTGAGATGGGGTATTTTTCTGTTTGCCTTCAAATAATAAATTTGCAAAAATAAGGTAGAAATAATTACCAATGTACACTACATACATCAAACTAAGTACTTAGTTTGCTATAAAATTAAAAATTAGTTAAAATAAAAATTAAAATTAATAATTAAATTTGGTGAGCTTTGAATCACAGATCTGGTCTAATGATGACAGTCTGAGTAACGATGGCTTTCATCGTTACTCTAATTTGAATTTAACAATACCCTGAATCGGTACTGTCAATTTTTGTTTATTATTTTCAAACCTTCGGAATCTTTACAAGAGAGAAAAAAAAAAAAAAAAAAAAAAAAAAAAAAAAAAAAAAAAAAAAAAAAAAAAAAANAAAATACCCCCCTCAAACTTTGATAAGAAAAATTCAAAAATTCATCTACCGTGAACTAGACTTTTGCCTCTTAGCGTTGGTCGATTTTGATGAAATTCCGTTGTGTTGGTGATGCTATTTGGGGTTTAATTGTACCCCGAAACTTTTCGTCGCTAAGAATTATTGTCTCCAAAGACACGTTTTCATATCCTTTAAAAACGTAAAATATTAAATTTAGCGGGGGAGGCGGGGGTATTTTTTTTCCCCTGACGATTCTAAAAATTTATTATTAAAAGTAAATCAAGTTAAATGAAAGAAAACTGACCTGGGCCTCGATAAGTTCTTTTTCCAGACGATTTCGTTCCGAAGCTTCCATTGCCAATCTTTCGGAAGCCAATGCTGCAGTGGAATGTTCATCGGCGAAATCTTCCGTCATTTCACTTAACTGAAAGCAGATAAAAAATTGTAATTCATTGTCTTGTTAGAATCTGTGGATTGATGAGAAGATCATCAATTGTCCACACGTTGGCATCTTGAACACATACTTACCGCATAAAAATACACATCGGCTCAACATAGAAATTTGGGTTGCGGTCGTAACATAAGGTCTAGTTTATTATTATATGTACCTTAAAGTGGGGTGAACAGGATCATTTTTCAACTTTGAAAACCTGTATACCTTTGTGATTTTTTTCCTTCTCAGATTTGTTTTTTGTGCCAAAACTTGAGTCTTCATTAGCTCTTTTTAATGAACCTGCGAGTCAGAACAATAGGATCACCTACTGACTTCTATTCATTGGATCGGATTTTGCAGTCGGCAGGTTAATATGATCGCAAAACTCGTATTTTTAAAATGTTTCAAAACAAAATTACGAAGAAAATGATACCAAACTGAACTTTTTGGGTTAAAGGGGGTTAAATTTATGTATTTTTTAAGAAAATAAAAATGTTCTTAAATCTAAGAAAGTCTCACTTTCAATCTTGGGAGTTAACATCTTGATCTTTGGGGGCAGCCAATGAGATAAATAGGTTAATAATAATACACAACAACAAAAACACTGACCCTATTCACTCCAATGATTTTTTATTTTTTTAGTGCTGATCCTATTCACCCCGAAATTTTCAATAAACAAGTCCTGTGAAGAAAAAAACCCTTTTGGGGCCCAAATATTTATCAAATCGTTATTTGGATGACTGCTACGTATTCTGCACAAAATTTAAGTTCAGAAATTCATCTCCTGAGTCCTGAGTGTACCAATTTTTTCCATAAAGGGTCTTATAGAGAACATTTTCCAGGGTACATTTTTGGTGGTGTTCATAGGGTACAAAATTATCCACAGAGTGAAGAGGAGGCGCTTTAGAAAAATCAAAAAATACTCCAAAGAAAGGTTATGAAGTGGTCTACAATTTTTATCTATTTAAAAATATTCCTATCATTAATAGAAATGACATTTTTCTGTTAAAAAGTCTTTTTAGTCAAAAGTGATCCTATTCACCCCACTTTACGGTATATTAAAATTCAAGGGCACCTTTAGCCCCCACACCAAATTTCTTAATTGAGATGACTTACTTTTGATTCTTTCTAAATACCATTTTTATGTAGTTCTTATTTATTCCAATTCAATTATGACGAAGTTTTATAGTAAAAGTAAATCATATTAACTTTTAAATAAATTAAATTAAAACAAAACACTTACCAAAAACACTATTTAACACGAATCATTCGAAACTAGTTTCTTCATAAATTAAAATAAATAGGGTTCTTGGTGTTTTGCTTTAATTTGATTTATTTAAAAGTTAATATTTTTTAACACTTTAACATGTAATTAAAAGATTTAAAAGTAAATCATATTTGATATTGCGAGATGTTATTTGAGGGCGACATTCTCACGGGCCAAGTCCACCTGGCTAATGATGTACAATAACACAGAAAGCAAATCTGCAATATTCTTTTGTTTCGCGATTATTGCCACAGGCAATAATCGCGCCCTTTGGTAACATGTAGATTTTAATTTTATCCTGTAAGTTTTTTTTATCATTTATTTTCATCTGTATATTATTTATTTGTTATCAATAAAGAGTGTTATTATAATTGACATGGTTCTGGGGGACCAAGCAAATTTTAAGACTCCAAAATAGATATACGAGTATGATGACTTAAGCAACAAACAACAACTTCTTTAGAGCAACAGTCTCAAACATCTGGCCACCAACAGAAATGATGATGGCAATATTGATTGAACACCTTTAGTTATAAAGGGACACACAGAGTTTCTATTTGTGCAAAATTGGTCTTTATAACTTACAGATATCTAGGAAATCGATTTCAAAGCTACCAATTTTGACCGGCAGCAACTTCTTTTTAGTAAAAAGATAAAGATATTTAGTTTTCGATAAAAAAACTTTATTAATCAACAAAGTTTTTTTTTAGAAAAAGGCCTTAATTTTTTGTAATTAAATGTCCTCTCTCTCTCTTTCTCTCTCTCTCTCTCTCGCCTTATTTTTTGGGGTATATGTAGGAATGGCCATTGATCGTAAGATTCGGGAATGGAATCCTGAAAAAGATCAAGAATGATTTCTCTTCTTACCGTATTATTATTGGTTTGTCTCGAGACGCATCGATTATCGTCGGAATCAGTGTCGTAATTTGACAGTTTCGAAAGGTGTCGGGTTTCATTTCCATTAGACAATCTTGAATTACTTTGACTTGAAGTAGTTTTGACTTCACTCGTTTGTTGTCCAGCGTTGTTTATAAATCCTTGTGCGGTCTTATTAGAATTGGGCTGCAATAATTTCGACAGTTTCTCCGACGTTTCTTCAATTTTCTTATTTTTATTTCCTCCAACTTTTTTCCATTCATTGGAGATGTGATCTGTTCTTTGAAGAAATTCAGCAATTTTCGCTGACAATGGTGAGTTTGTTGAATTTGATACAGAATGTTCACTATCGTTGGTTTCAGATTTCTTCATCTGAGTGTTACCAACGCGTAATAGATCTCTTTTAATTGTGTTATTTGATTTTGATGGCGAAATCGACAAGCGAGATTTTCCATTTTGATTTTTAAATGATTCACCACTTTTGTTCAAAGTATTTGAATCGAATCTTGAAGGTTTTTGAAATCGTTCGGCATTGAATTCTGAATTCGCTCGAATTGTACTCCTCGGCAATGTCGATAGTCGTTCTAATGATTTATACACGTTATATTTATGTTCTTTAATCGAGTCAGAATAATCGTCATCATTATCATCGAGAATTGCTTTCGAAGTGTTCAATATTCTACTGGTTTTGCTTGCATAATTGTTCGATAAAGGTGCATATGCTTTTGAAGAGTTTCGATTAATCGAATCAGAATAATCGTCTTCATTGTCATCGAGAATTGCTTTCGATGTGTTCAAAACTCTGCTGGTTTTGTTTGCATAGTTGTTCGATAAAGGTGCATATGCTTTTGAAGAGTTTCGATTAATCGAATCAGAATAATCGTCATCATTATCATCGAGAATTGCTTTCGATGTGTTCAATACTCTGCTGGTTTTGCTCGCATAATTATTCGATAGGGCCGAATAGGCTTTTGAATTGTTTCTGCTGAAAGCTGAATGGTGAGACAAAGAAGAAGAGGCTGAAGATGATGTGGGAGGAGAATTTGATCGTGATCGTCTGTATGAGGAAACCGGTTTCGGTATACTCGGTTGATTTCCGTGTATTCTATTGTAATGATTGTTCATTGATTGAACATAAATATTTGAGGACGGCATTTCTATTTTTGATATTTGTTGAAATTTTCAGAATTTTCCGGATGCTAATGAAAACTGAAGAAACACTAAGTTGTTTAAAGGTTTGTATTTGTATATTACAAAAGGAACAAAATAGTTACTCTGCTAAATTAATGCAAATACCAAATAAGTTTTTTTAAAAAATCACATTTTTTTTTGTAAAAAAATACGTTAACGTAATATGGCTCTTGAACTTTTTATTTTAATATAACTACAGCCTTATATACGAAGTCTGTTAGAAAAGTATCCGACACATAACCGGTATAAAAAACGGCATATTAGGAGCGTTGGAAACCTAATAACCCTACAAGTAGTCTTCTTGGAACTCTGCACACTTGTTCCAGTGGTGCCGCAATTGTTGGTAGAGTTCCCCAAAAAGTCTCTTTTAGCTCGTTTATTGTTGCAGCCATAAAGTTCTCTCAAAGCTCTGATTTAAATCCATCGGAATTATAAATACTCGGATACTTTTCTAGTATAGTATATCCCTTGGCGTATCTAGTATATCCCTTGGACTAAGGATGAGCCGAATCAAAAATGGGTGGAACCAAAAATTCGATGAGCAACATCTACATTCGATAGAATGATTAAGAAAGAGAAGGTCTAGTACGGTTTTCTGTGCAATTTTTTTTACTTTTTCTTCCTATAGAAGATAAAAGTATTGTAATTGTGCAGAAATTTTATATTTCCATAATCAAAGGTTTAACCAGTTTTCTTAAACTAAGGATTATCAAAAATCGATATACCTAATTAACTCTTGGGGATAGAACACACTACAAACATTTTATCATCGCCGCAAACATATAAATTAATTTCGTGCTCTAGTCCTGACAATGTTAACCAAACTATTTATATACCACATTAAAAAGGTATGAAAAGTTAGACTATGTTTGGACGCCCATTAAGTGGAACCATATAAATTAATTTCGGGCTCTAGTCCTGACAATGTTAACCAAACTATTTATATGCCACATTAAAAAGGTATGAAAAGTTAGACTATATATGCGTCCAAACAGGACGCCCATTAAGTGAACCATATAAATTAATTTCGTGTCCTAGTCCTGAAAATGTTAACCAAACTATATATATGCCACATTAAAAAGGTACACATAACTTGAAACTGATAACGTGTGTGATAAAATTCGGTTAATTTATGAGAAATCGGCGCAAAGAACATAGCTTTTGCTATTGGTTGAAGCGCCTAACGAAAATTAAAAACAAAAACGATATAATTATAAAATACTCGTATAATTATAATAAGGCTGATATCAGTACTTTATGTTATTCGTGATTATTTCGAATTAATTAAAATTAAACGTAAATTGAAATTAAAATTACATGAACCATAAGTGAAACAATTAATTATTTTGTTCCATTCGTTTTAATTTTTTTAAATAAAAATTTGTTATTTATTTTTTTCAAAAAAGAAGTTCGGGGAAGAATGGAATATTCATTTGAAAATTAAATATATTTTTTGGGCTTGGATCCAACATGTTTTTGAAACTGACGTTAATAGACGGAAAAATTAAGCACAAAAAAACACTGCAGTTTTGTCAAGACATTTTTTCTATTTTGGAAACTAGGGGTCAGTTGATCTCCTTTTTGCGTCTACTAATTATTATTGAAGCGTGTTTTCTTACTTTTAGGTGTCATATTCGAATGTTTCGCGGGGAAAAATCAAATGATTCCGCACAAACAGATTTACTATCCTAATATATACGGTGTGTTTCGATTTTTCTTTTGTTTTAATTTTTCACGAAACTTATGGTCAAATGAGTTGAAATTTCAATGAGAGATAGATTCTAGTGAGCATATTATATGAAAAGTTTCAATTTATAGAAAGTGGAAAAATTGCATCTATCAAATAGAGTTTTGCGGTAAAATCCGCTGATTTTGAAAATACGGAGACTGGAAAATGGTTAAGGTAAACATACAAAAACGCACTTTTTAACATTTTTGTGTTTACTGAAGTAATTTTTAAAGACACCGTAAATAAAATTGATAACTTTTATTTACGGTGAGGCCCCCAAATTCCCAGATATCCGACCATGATTATTTTTAGAAAATCAAAACCTCCTAAAATCAAGATATCCCATTCAATAGTAAGAGACACAAAGATAATTCGAATCTACGAAAAATCAAAAAAATCTCTTATCTGTCGTTTACCCCAATTTTCCCGATGTTAAATGTTTATGTTTTCTGTATAAAATTTCACGAAACATTTTTGGCATTCAGCGATTTGATTTTTTTTATATCAATGTTTATGTTTGCTAGAACAAGCATAGGTAGTGTCTAGCTCTAGAGTCTACATTCTACATTGATAAGGGGAAACATGTTTATGTTTGCTTATTCTTGGATCATAGGTAGTGTCTAAGCTCTAGAGTCTACATTGATAACGGGAGACATGTTTATGTTTGCTTGTTCTTGGATCATAGATAGTGTCTAGCTCTAGAGTCTACATTGATAACGGGAGACATGTTTATGTTTGCTTGTTCTTGGATCATAGATAGTGTCTAGCTCTAGAGTCTACATTGATAACGGGAGACATGTTTATGTTTGCTTGTTCTTGGATCATAGATAGTGTCTAGCTCTAGAGTCTACATTGATAACGGGAGACATGTTTATGTTTGCTTGTTCTTGGATCATAGATAGTGTCTAGCTCTAGAGTCTACATTGATAACGGGAGACATGTTTATGTTTGCTTGTTCTTGGATCATAGATAGTGTCTAGCTCTAGAGTCTACATTGATAACGGGAGACATGTTTATGTTTGCTTGTTCTTGGATCATAGATAGTGTCTAGCTCTAGAGTCTACATTGATAACGGGAGACATGTTTATGTTTGCTTGTTCTTGGATCATAGATAGTGTCTAGCTCTAGAGTCTACATTGATAACGGGAGACATGTTTATGTTTGCTTGTTCTTGGATCATAGATAGTGTCTAGCTCTAGAGTCTACATTGATAACGGGAGACATGTTTATGTTTGCTTGTTCTTGGATCATAGATAGTGTCTAGCTCTAGAGTCTACATTGATAACGGGAGACATGTTTATGTTTGCTTGTTCTTGGATCATAGATAGTGTCTAGCTCTAGAGTCTACATTGATAACGGGAGACATGTTTATGTTTGTTTGTTCTTGCATCATAGGTAGTGTCTAGCTCTACAGTCTACATTGATAACGGGAGACATGTTTATGTTTGCTTGTTCTTGGATCATAGATAGTGTCTAGCTCTAGAGTCTACATTGATAACGGGAGACATGTTTATGTTTGCATGTTCTTGGATCATAGATAGTGTCTAGCTCTAGAGTCTGCATTGATAACGGGAGACATGTTTATGTTTGTTTGTTCTTGGATCATAGGTAGTGTCTAGCTCTAGAGTCTACATTCTACATTGATAACGGGAGACATGTTTATGTTTGCTTATTCTTGGATCATAGGTAGGGTAGTGTCTAAGCTCTAGACTCTACATTGATAACGAGATACATGTTTATGTTTTCTTGTTCTTGGATCATAGATAGTGTCTAGCTCTAGAGTCTACATTGATAACGGTAGACGTCTTTATGTTTGCTTGTTCTTGGATCATAGATAGTGTCTAGCTCTAGAGTCTACATTGATAACGGGAGACATGTTTATGTTTGTTTGTTCTTGGATCATAGGTAGTGTCTAGCTCTACAGTCTACATTGATAACGGGAGACATGTGTATGTTTGCTTGTTCTTGGATCATAGGTAGTGTCTAGCTCTAGAGTCTACATTGATAACGGGAGACATGTTTATGTTTGCTTGTTCTTGGATCATAGATAGTGTCTAGCTCTAGAGTCTACATTCTACATTGATAACGGGAGACATGTTTATGTTTGCTTATTCTTGGATCATAGGTAGGGTAGTGTCTAAGCTCTAGACTCTACATTGATAACGGGAGACATGTTTATGTTTTCTTGTTCTTGGATCATAGATAGTGTCTAGCTCTAGAGTCTACATTGATAACGGTAGACGTGTTTATGTTTGCTTGTTCTTGGATCATAGATAGTGTCTAGCTCTAGAGTCTACATTGATAACGGGAGACATGTTTATGTTTGCTTGTTCTTGCTAGCACTAGAGTCTACATTGATAACGGAAGACATGTTTATGTTTGCTTGTTCTTGGATCATAGATAGTGTCTAGCTCTAGAGTCTACATTGATAACGGGAGACATGTTTATGTTTGCTTGTTCTTGGATCATAGATAGTGTCTAGCTCTAGAGTCTACATTGATAACGGGAAACGTGTTTAGTTTTTCGATACCTTTCGGCTTTCTGTGGGTAGAAAGCTAAACATGCTAGAGATGGGTAAAAATTGAACGAACAAAAGAACATGGTCCGCCAAAAGAACGATTTTCCAAGATCTACCAAAATCGTTTTTTTTTTTTAAAAAAAAAAAAAAAAAAAAAAACAGAGAACCCCTGTTTGTGACTCACGGTAACGAAAACTTTCGGGGCACAACTATATCTTAAATGGGACCTAAATACCAAATTTCATCTCAATCGGTCAACGGCAAGTGGCAGATATGTGACTCACAGTAACGAAAACTTTCGGGGCACGACTATATCTTAAATGGGACCTTAAATGAGGAAGTTCTAACTGCAGCAAATCCGGAATATATTTTTAGCAGTTCTAACTGCAGCAAGTACTAAAAATATTTCTAGCAGTTATAACTGCGTGAGAAATGTAATACAGACAGGCAATATGTCACGGTGTATTTAGAAAATAAAAGAAATACTTATGCTATTATTCCACATGAGTATTTGTATTGTATTGGAAATAAATCTGTATTGTTCGCGTTTTTTGTACGTCTAGATTGGTGTACCTCGTATTTTGGCACTCAAAATCAGGGGAGGAGATACTATCTTTCAGTTCCAAAAAAAACTTTATTGGTCCAATATTAATAGGTACGGTTTTCGTGAAAATTGAGCATAATGTAAAGGTACATAAATAAAAAAAGGTACATAAATATGTTTTCCCGCACATATAAGTGAAGTTTCCGTGATTATTTTTTTTTTTTATCTCTAATAAGTAAGTAAAATATAATCAAAAGAGAAGTTAGGATATTAGTACTTCTGTGAATTGTGGATGTCGCTCAGTTAAAATGGTCATGTGGCCATGTGTCCCCGGTTGGCCCAATCGGGCCCAAAAACTAATCCTTTTTAGCTTTATTATGTTATTAGAGTTCGGAATTTATTTCACATAGAACGTCCGTACCATGTTTTATAAAAAATCTTACAAGTCGTTCGAGAGTTATTGTGGAACGATCAGACAGAAAAACAAATAGACATTTAAAGAAAAATCGTGAAGTTAAAAAAAGACCTCAATTGATTCGATCAACAATGTATACCTGCATAATTATCTTTATTAATCCAGAGAACGAATACGTACAAGTGTACGAAATATTCGAATGTTGCACTTGTGACGTCATGTGCAGAACTTAACGAATTGGGGACGTGGCGGCGGAGAATGATATTAACCTTGTCTCTTTTTCGTATCATGGACTACACCGATGATACAGTTTCTCTTTTTAGAAAATAATGACGCTATACCGAGTGACTCATCTCGAAAAATATCGAATTTGTCAACACAATGTTCACATACCTAGTTGTAATAAATCAACTGGCCAGTGAATCGAAACGAAATAAAACAAGTCACTTCCCAGTATTGTTTCAAATCTAAGGGTCCCAGCTTCTGTGAGAAGATTGAAGATAGATATGTTGTTTGAGATATATTGAAGTGGATATGTTGTTTGAGGCAATCTATTATTCCATGTTTTGTTATCTTTTTATTTCACCCAATTTTTTCTTCCACACCACGTTTGACATTTTGACAAAACATGTTAATCATAACCACATATTAACCATAACCTACTTCATCTTTAATCTAAAAATCCATGAAAAATAAATTACATGAGAAATTTCGAAAATATCCTCACGAAAAACTGCAAAAAAATCCTACAGAACTACATATTGGGGTAGTTAAGACCCTCCAACAAATATCAACCTATGATGAAATTGTTTTAAGTAATTTGTTCTACAGAGATGAAACGGCGGGGAAGCTATTTTGATGTATAATTGTATATATTAGCTAACCTTGCGTAATATTAGGTTCAATCCCTGTATGCGCATAAAAACTTGAATATTTTTTTTATGGGGGGGGGGACACGGACCCTCCCCTCTTGTGTGCGTCACTGGCTCTTTAGTCGTTTCGCTGCAATCAACAACAACTAATCATTTTGGTTCACAGAGAAGTTAATCCACATGACTGCGACACTGATTGTATACAATAGGAGAGCTAACGTTGGTAAATTCACATGCGATTGAGTGATTGCAGTGTTGTTGATTGAAACAAGAAGTACCTGGAGGACTGACAATCCTTAGAAATGAAACAAAGGAGCGTAGACCTACAACTACCAGTGGCAAACCAATAGACATATTTTCAAAACTATTTCGTTTGTCCTCCGCGTCGTCCGCCAAGAACTGGACTTTTGCAAAAAAAAAAAAAAAAAAAAAAAAAAAAATTTGATATCCCAAAAAATTCAATAAAATAACATTCTTCCGTCGCGCCGCCCCCGTACACGAGTGACACATATATAATTTTTGATGAAAGCTATACAAACTTTCATCAAAAATAGGTACCATTTGTGATCTAACTGTGCCCAAAACTTTTTGAGTCTGACAGTCGGGTCAAGGTTTCAGGTCTAAATAGATCCCACGGTCAATGATTTACTTGTTCCAGTGGCAAAAGTCCGTCGAATGAAACCCCAAATTTAATTTTTTCATCATTTATTTTATTCATTTACACATTATAAACTATACAAAGTATTTTTCCCAAGTCTAATTGACTTCTAAGAAATAAACCTACAAATCAAATTTAACCTAGTATTTATGTTAACTGTAGACCTCGCTTAAATAATGGGCCGCCATTTGGGCCTATAGGGCCAAAAAACTACTCAGCTACAAAAAAAAAAGACTTGATAATTCAGTTGAATTCATTAAGATCGTTTAACGTAAGCTGAAGTTATATGTTTGTTTTTTCAATAATCATTCATTCATTTTAATGAGAGTCTAACTCCGGTCGTCCTTTGGAAGAGAACACGTACGACTTGAAACTCACGCTACAAGTTTCAAATCATTAATCATTCATTCAATTTAATGAGAGTCTAACTCCGGTCGTCCTTTGGAAGAGAACACGCACGACTTGAAACTCACGCTACAAGTTTCAAATCATTAATCATTCATTCAATTTAATGAGAGTCTAACTCCGGTCGTCCTTTGGAAGAGAACACGCACGACTTGAAACTCACGCTACAAGTTTCAAATCATTAATCATTCATTCAATTTAATGAGAGTCTAACTCCGGTCGTCCTTTGGAAGAGAACACGCACGACTTGAAACTCACGCTACAAGTTTCAAATCATTAATCATTCATTCAATTTAATGAGAGTCTAACTCCGGTCGTCCTTTGGAAGAGAACACGCACGACTTGAAACTCACGCTACAAGTTTCAAATCATTAATCATTCATTCAATTTAATGAGAGTCTAACTCCGGTCGTCCTTTGGAAGAGAACACGCACGACTTGAAACTCACGCTACAAGTTTCAAATCATTAATCATTCATTCAATTTAATGAGAGTCTAACTCCGGTCGTCCTTTGGAAGAGAACACGCACGACTTGAAACTCACGCTACAAGTTTCAAATCATTAATCATTCATTCAATTTAATGAGAGTCTAACTCCGGTCGTCCTTTGGAAGAGAACACGCACGACTTGAAACTCACGCTACAAGTTTCAAATCATTAATCATTCATTCAATTTAATGAGAGTCTAACTCCGGTCGTCCTTTGGAAGAGAACACGCACGACTTGAAACTCACGCTACAAGTTTCAAATCATTAATCATTCATTCAATTTAATGAGAGTCTAACTCCGGTCGTCCTTTGGAAGAGAACACGCACGACTTGAAACTCACGCTACAAGTTTCAAATCATTAATCATTCATTCAATTTAATGAGAGTCTAACTCCGGTCGTCCTTTGGAAGAGAACACGCACGACTTGAAACTCACGCTACAAGTTTCAAATCATTAATCATTCATTCAATTTAATGAGAGTCTAACTCCGGTCGTCCTTTGGAAGAGAACACGCACGACTTGAAACTCACGCTACAAGTTTCAAATCATTAATCATTCATTCAATTTAATGAGAGTCTAACTCCGGTCGTCCTTTGGAAGAGAACACGCACGACTTGAAACTCACGCTACAAGTTTCAAATCATTAATCATTCATTCAATTTAATGAGAGTCTAACTCCGGTCGTCCTTTGGAAGAGAACACGCACGACTTGAAACTCACGCTACAAGTTTCAAATCATTAATCATTCATTCAATTTAATGAGAGTCTAACTCCGGTCGTCCTTTGGAAGAGAACACGCACGACTTGAAACTCACGCTACAAGTTTCAAATCATTAATCATTCATTCAATTTAATGAGAGTCTAACTCCGGTCGTCCTTTGGAAGAGAACACGCACGACTTGAAACTCACGCTACAAGTTTCAAATCATTAATCATTCATTCAATTTAATGAGAGTCTAACTCCGGTCGTCCTTTGGAAGAGAACACGCACGACTTGAAACTCACGCTACAAGTTTCAAATCATTAATCATTCATTCAATTTAATGAGAGTCTAACTCCGGTCGTCCTTTGGAAGAGAACACGCACGACTTGAAACTCACGCTACAAGTTTCAAATCATTAATCATTCATTCAATTTAATGAGAGTCTAACTCCGGTCGTCCTTTGGAAGAGAACACGCACGACTTGAAACTCACGCTACAAGTTTCAAATCATTAATCATTCATTCAATTTAATGAGAGTCTAACTCCGGTCGTCCTTTGGAAGAGAACACGCACGACTTGAAACTCACGCTACAAGTTTCAAATCATTAATCATTCATTCAATTTAATGAGAGTCTAACTCCGGTCGTCCTTTGGAAGAGAACACGCACGACTTGAAACTCACGCTACAAGTTTCAAATCATTAATCATTCATTCAATTTAATGAGAGTCTAACTCCGGTCGTCCTTTGGAAGAGAACACGCACGACTTGAAACTCACGCTACAAGTTTCAAATCATTAATCATTCATTCAATTTAATGAGAGTCTAACTCCGGTCGTCCTTTGGAAGAGAACACGCACGACTTGAAACTCACGCTACAAGTTTCAAATCATTAATCATTCATTCAATTTAATGAGAGTCTAACTCCGGTCGTCCTTTGGAAGAGAACACGCACGACTTGAAACTCACGCTACAAGTTTCAAATCATTAATCATTCATTCAATTTAATGAGAGTCTAACTCCGGTCGTCCTTTGGAAGAGAACACGCACGACTTGAAACTCACGCTACAAGTTTCAAATCATTAATCATTCATTCAATTTAATGAGAGTCTAACTCCGGTCGTCCTTTGGAAGAGAACACGCACGACTTGAAACTCACGCTACAAGTTTCAAATCATTAATCATTCATTCAATTTAATGAGAGTCTAACTCCGGTCGTCCTTTGGAAGAGAACACGCACGACTTGAAACTCACGCTACAAGTTTCAAATCATTAATCATTCATTCAATTTAATGAGAGTCTAACTCCGGTCGTCCTTTGGAAGAGAACACGCACGACTTGAAACTCACGCTACAAGTTTCAAATCATTAATCATTCATTCAATTTAATGAGAGTCTAACTCCGGTCGTCCTTTGGAAGAGAACACGCACGACTTGAAACTCACGCTACAAGTTTCAAATCATTAATCATTCATTCAATTTAATGAGAGTCTAACTCCGGTCGTCCTTTGGAAGAGAACACGCACGACTTGAAACTCACGCTACAAGTTTCAAATCATTAATCATTCATTCAATTTAATGAGAGTCTAACTCCGGTCGTCCTTTGGAAGAGAACACGCACGACTTGAAACTCACGCTACAAGTTTCAAATCATTAATCATTCATTCAATTTAATGAGAGTCTAACTCCGGTCGTCCTTTGGAAGAGAACACGCACGACTTGAAACTCACGCTACAAGTTTCAAATCATTAATCATTCATTCAATTTAATGAGAGTCTAACTCCGGTCGTCCTTTGGAAGAGAACACGCACGACTTGAAACTCACGCTACAAGTTTCAAATCATTAATCATTCATTCAATTTAATGAGAGTCTAACTCCGGTCGTCCTTTGGAAGAGAACACGCACGACTTGAAACTCACGCTACAAGTTTCAAATCATTAATCATTCATTCAATTTAATGAGAGTCTAACTCCGGTCGTCCTTTGGAAGAGAACACGCACGACTTGAAACTCACGCTACAAGTTTCAAATCATTAATCATTCATTCAATTTAATGAGAGTCTAACTCCGGTCGTCCTTTGGAAGAGAACACGCACGACTTGAAACTCACGCTACAAGTTTCAAATCATTAATCATTCATTCAATTTAATGAGAGTCTAACTCCGGTCGTCCTTTGGAAGAGAACACGCACGACTTGAAACTCACGCTACAAGTTTCAAATCATTAATCATTCATTCAATTTAATGAGAGTCTAACTCCGGTCGTCCTTTGGAAGAGAACACGCACGACTTGAAACTCACGNTTTTAATTTTATTATCTAACGGGTCGAGCCCAATTTACAATATAACATAATATAGTATGAAAATCATGACAATATAAAAAGAGAAAAAAATATACATATCTTGAGAATAAAGGTATCAAGTTAACCCAAGAATAGAAGCAAAATAATAATAAAATGAATGAAGCACCGAAAACTCACACAAAAAGAAACAAATAATAATAATAAAAAAATAAAATATAAACAATATTATTAGCACCTCTCATCATACGATTAATGGGGACAAAGTATAAATAATTAGTCGCAGAATTACTAATAGAAAACGTTTTACAACGTCTTAATCTACGTGTGCACGTGCAGTCAAGATTTAATAATTGCACAAGTTGGGGACAAATTATCTGACCCGACATAAAGTATGTCAACAAATTTCAGATCAAATGATCCACGTCAATTTTCAAGAAGTTCAGGTGAGGTGATTTTACGTCCAAAACGAAAACGATAATAAGACTTGAATTTGTTTTGCACTCTTTGAAGTGTGTGTGAATGAATATCATTATGTGGAGACCAAACTACACAGGCGTACTTTAAGATTGAGCGAATCAATGCCTTAAATCAGCGATACTCAACCTTTTTTTTTCACCGGGCTATATTTAAGTTTCCCAATCTTCTCGCGGGCCGCAGTACGCAAAATACATACAATAGGTATATGTATATATCAAGGTTTCATTATAGCAGACTGAACTTAAGCAACGACGGGTAGGGCTAGTATGGGTGGCAATGATAAACATATTAATTGATTGTGTTCTACTGACATTTCCTTGTGTAGTCAGCTTCTTTAGGAGAATTGACAAGCTGCTAGCAGGCTGGTCTCCAGTTCTTAGTAATAATATTAGGTAAAACGGAAAGTTCCTGGGTAAAGCTCACAAAAAAGTGTAAAGAAAATAGTTAAACAGGTAGCTAGTAATTGAAAAAAATGACAAAGAATTTAGTTTTATTATTTTTCAAAATAACAATGCTTGCACCTACGAGATATTTAATATTTCAATAGTTAAATAGGTAGGACCGACGAGATGATATTTTTGTTTTGTGATCAAAAAGACTTACATTTTATTTTTATTATTTTTCGCCCGAGCAATGAAAATTGCAAAATTGGGTACAAAACCGCAGGCCACACAGTAGCTAACCTTAGCCATCGCCGGGCCGCTCGAAAAAGCTTGGCGGGCCACTTGCGGCCCGCGGGCCGCAGGTTGAATATCGCTGCCTTAAATAATAATGAAAAAGCTTCAGGCGATAGGCCCTTGGAATTCCGATTAACATATCAGAGTAAACTAAACTATGAACTATGTGAGTTGAGTGAGTAAAAACAATTTGGTTTGTGTACCAGAGATATAAAATATTATATAAGTACATATGTATATGACGCTGAGATTCACAGACTAACCAGAACGGCATCTACAACTACATACCAAATTTCATTAAAATCGGTCAAGGCTAATTATCCGCCGAACGGATTTTTGGTTTATTATTTTCAATAAAAAATTATTGGCTTTTTTGATTCTAAATTTTGAGGAAGGGGGTATTTCTTTATGGTCGATTTCAAAGGTTCGTTCTAGAAAATAATGTAAATGTTAAAAATAAAATGTAAATGTATATTTCCTTGTGTCATTATGTCACAATGTTTGTGGGCATCATAGCATTACAAGGTATTTTCAACATTCACTCCAATATCACTAAGACTAAGATACACTTTTAACACATTCTTTATAATGCTACCACTTGGCGCTATTACCATAGCTACTCAATTGTCCTCAGGAGGCTGAGTAACCCACAAACACAACCAGACTAAATAGAAAATTCGAAAAAACCTTTTTCAAATTTTCGACCCAACCGGGAATCGAACCCGGAACCTCCGTGATGCGCACTCTGCCACGGAGACGTCTGTTCTAAAAAATAATAAACAAAAAACTTGCGGTGAAGAACTGATTGATAGATCTGGTGGTGGATTAATAATGACTCACCCTTAATTTTGCCAGTGTTTTTCTTGCAAGATAGCCACGACACCTCGATTGGAACTGAATGATGAGGGAACTAAGCTTCTTGTCCCTTTCAGCTTCAAGTTGGGGGAGAACATTTGACCTGAAGAAAATCTGAAATCAAGAGCAAACGTTTTCGATTCATAAATAATATGATACGGGATTCGCTTAAATGACGAACAATTATTAGGACTTCATGGTCATTGGTTCTATGTAATAAATCTATTCGGGAAAGGGACCCACCCCTGAATGTTTCGACTAAGAAGGGGCACTTTTCAACCGAGTTAGTCCAAATGATGGTACTTTTATATCTGACATTGGGAAAAAAAACATTTAGTACCAGTAGAGCTAGTCTCAATCAAACAACATAAAACAATTGCCTGAAATGCAGATCACAAAAAAAGCAGACCTTACCAATCTCGAACATGTTATATTATTCTGGAGCGATGTTGTTGGGACTGTCCCCTTTCTGGTCTGAAAACAGCGTGAATGCCTTCGAAAATATTCAAAACAACATAAATAATTATCAGGGCAGAAATGTGAAATAGACCTTATTCAAACTGCTCAACAGGACGAAAGTTTTTTTTAAAACACCGGCAGTTTTTTGGGTGTAATTATTATGTGGTAAATATGTTGTAACGCCTACGTTGAGTTTAATACATCTAGAATGTCTAGATCCCATTATTAACAGGACGAAAGTTTTTTTTAAAACACCGGCAGTTTTTTGGGTGTAATTATTATGTGGTAAATATGTTGTAACGCCCACGTTAAGTTTAGTACATCTAGAATGTCTAGATCCCATTATTAACAGAAGTAGAGTTTTTTAAAAACACCGGCAGTTTTTTGGGTGTAATTATTATGTGGTAAATATGTTGTAACGCCTACGTTGAGTTTAGTACATCTAGAATGTCTAGATCCCATTATTAACAGAACTAGAGTTTTTTTTAAAAACACCGGCAGTTTTTTGGGTGTAATTATTATGTGGTAAATATGTTGTAACGCCCTCGTTGAGTTTAATACATCTACAATGTCTAGATCCCATTATTTATGTAGATTCTCAATTTGGTAACGACATACAGACACCTACTCACTTCTAGAATATGTCAAGTCACACGGGGGACGGCACGGTGTGTAAATATTATACGGGGTATCTAAAAAAAAGCCCTGAACAAGTTTCGATTTTTCAATAAAGGTTAAATAAATGGTTCTTTATGTCAAGGCGGAACCCTTTTCTAGCCGATATTGACATTTCGGCATTTAGAATTTCTCCTTTTGTATAAGATATTTGAAAATTTTAAATCAAAATATTTTGACATGTATTGGAGATCTGTACTCAAAGAGGACCAGATTCATTATTCAAATTAAACCCTCAAGGGAGCTTCCGTAAAAGTTGAGAACCAATAAAAAAAAAGTTTGAAATATATCTTTTAGCGTTTCGAACAAATTTTTAGAAACAAAAATGGTACTTCTAATTAGAAAATCAAAGTTGATTCCTCTAAGGCTTCCCCTGAAAATGACAAAATTTTGAATACTACTAGAAAAAGTTTCCATTTTGGAATAAATAAACACATGTGTCAGCGTTTTTCGAAATTCGAAACCGTTTTCAAATATTGTGAGCTCCACTCCTTTCTGTGAGACAACATGTATATCCAATACGTATGAGAATATAACAATGACACATCTTTCATTGTGTGGATCTGGATTGGTGTACCTATTTAATTTTTTTTTTTAAAAAAAAAAATAATAATTATGACACCAGACACTGAAGTGTTATCGTGGTTTGGGAGTGTCCTTTACACTTTTGATCAAATTTTGTTGAGATGGGTGGGGATAATATATTTTGACCAAAATAATCTGAGTGGTTGATGTTTAATGGTACAAGTCATGTTGGAGCCTCTGTAAGCTTTCACTCGGGGGTTCCTACATTTTTTTTTTCTCCCGAGATGTGTTCTCAACACGTTCGATGTTACTGAAATTCAGTGATCTCACGGAACAGATGTATTCAACGTAGTAAAAGCGTTAGCTAGATCATAATGCAAAGTGAAAAGAAAAATTCAGTAATGCATCGGGAAGGGTGGCCAATCCGACAAGGCTCAGTCAACAGTAATAATGGTTTCGGAGATACAAATAGATATCAGTCGAACCTGCGTTGATGGTACCTTGAATACACCCGTTCCCGAGGATCAATGAAATTAAACAACCTCCAGATAGGTTCTACTTGCTGTGTGACTGGGTTTTTGTCCCTATGGAATAAAGCAGGCCATTATGGTGGTGAATTACTACTAATAGCCAGTGAACATCAATAATATATACAACCACCATCCATGTGCTAATTCTGCTAGGCTAAGGGTTCCGACAAGGCTCAGTCAACGTTCATTAGATACTTGGCTCGACACACCACTATCATAAAATTACTGATTAGATTTCAATGAAGATTCACTCTTAGCTTGTACGTATCATATCAAAGTTAGGATCAACCTGCAGTTCATAAGAAAATGAAAGTAAATTTATCTCAGTACCAAACAGTGGCGTGGCGTGACAGAGGGAAACTCAAATCTAGGATATTTGGCGATAGTTGTTCGTCATCCTCATAAGGGCCACAAGTTGCACGCGCTTGAATTAATTGTCGTCACTGGGAAAAAAAGACAATAACAGGTCATAAGTCAGTCTCTGAGGAGCGTCTCGTACTCAGTAACACATAACGACTGGAACAACCCCGTACCCATTAGCACAGAACGCGTTTCCCCCGAGTGGCATATATTCGTATATAAATTGGAGTGTTTCCATTTTATGAACATATTTCTGTCGACGAGAAAAGCCTCAAGTTATATTTGGACGTAATGCCTGGTCACTGAAAACGTGACAGCGAAAAAATGTTACAAAGATGATCCAGTGGTATGTGTAAATAATTGGAGATGGTCTCATTGCACCTTTGTCTCCCCTATCAGTAAAACGTGTCAGGGAAAAAATGTTACAAAGATGATCCAGTGGCATGTGTAAATAATTGGAGATGGTCTCATTGCACCTTTGTCTCCCCTATCAGTAAAACGTGTCAGGGAAAAAATGTTACAAAGATGATCCAGTGGCATGTGTAAATAATTGGAGATGGTCTCATTGCACCTTTGTCTCCCCTATCAGTAAAACGTGTCAGGGAAAAAATGTTACAAAGATGATCCAGTGGCATGTGTAAATAATTGGAGATGGTCTCATTGCACCTTTGTCTCCCCTATCAGTAAAACGTGTCAGGGAAAAAATGTTACAAAGATGATCCAGTGGCATGTGTAAATAATTGGAGATGGTCTCATTGCACCTTTGTCTCCCCTATCAGTAAAACGTGTCAGGGAAAAAATGTTACAAAGATGATCCAGTGGCATGTGTAAATAATTGGAGATGGTCTCATTGCACCTTTGTCTCCCCTATCAGTAAAACGTGTCAGGGAAAAAATGTTACAAAGATGATCCAGTGGCATGTGTAAATAATTGGAGATGGTCTCATTGCACCTTTGTCTCCCCTATCAGTAAAACGTGTCAGGGAAAAAATGTTACAAAGATGATCCAGTGGCATGTGTAAATAATTGGAGATGGTCTCATTGCACCTTTGTCTCCCCTATCAGTAAAACGTGTCAGGGAAAAAATGTCACAAAGATGATCCAGTGGCATGTGTAAATAATTGGAGATGGTCTCATTGCACCTTTGTCTACATGGGATAGGTCATTGAAATTTTGAACATACATTTCGTAAATTCGGAGTCTAATACAATCTGTGTATCCCGCAGTATTTCAAAAATTAATGTTGCCCTTTTGAATACTGACTCAATGATTCATTCACTGATCATCAAAAGTTTTAGGCACTTCCCGTATATTTAGAGCACTGAAGTGTAGATAGATATATTCTCACAAGATTAGACGGGATTTATATGGGTTGATGGTCTAGTGGTAAAACGCTTGACTGGTAGACAGTAGGGCGCGGGTTCAAACCCAGACAACCCATGGAATGAATTTGAGATATCTACCACATAACAATGGCACCCAAAAAAACTGCCCGTGTCAAGCGACTCTTCAGTCTCATTCGGGCAGTAGAAATAAGGACTATTTTCATTATTTATATTCCAACTCTTTCATACTCACTGCTCCAAAACGGTGCCGGTTTAGGGAAGAAGGTGCACGAAAACTAGTTTAAACTGCTAGGAAGCTGAAATCTTGCATGAAGAAAGATATTTACAAGCGATTAAATGTAAAAATGACTTATATTCACTATTTTACTACCAGTGCTCCAAAACGGTTCCCCTTCAGGGAATAAAATTCACCACAGCCAGTTTCAACTGCTGGGACGCTGAAATCTTGCATGAAGGTATAGATACTAAAATTTAATTAAACGCGCAAATATAAAAATTCAAAATCTTCAACTCTCAGTGCTATAACTCTAGGCTTTGTCAACTTATTAAATTTTGGTGTTACATCTTAGTTGGATATTTGGAATTGCGTAACATATATTTTTCTCGATATGTATAGTATAGTGTAGTCGAAATATGTCAAAAGAAGAAAAAAACGGCTAAAGAAATAGTTGCTGATAGAAATCTTACAAAAAATATTGATATCTCACACCGACTTTACACTTGGCCAGTTTGTAGCTGGTGTTTTGCGATTCTTCTTAGAAAAAACTGACTAAGTCGGTATTAATTCAAGAGAATAGAGACAGAAGAAAGTGGAATAATGAATTCAAGTTTAGGATAAACAGCAGCAAGGATAAACTTGGCCCCCATAAAAGATATCACCTCTTTTAAGGGCGAAATTTTTTGAAAGAGAGGTTGGAACTCGCCTTTTTATTCAATGGTAATTTTTTGCGAGATACGTATTTAACGAAATTATTCATCACGCGGTGTGATGAATAATTATGAGGATACTAGCTGTTTCGCCCGTGCTTTGCTACGATTCTTATATTGCTACTTTTGTTTTTCAAGGACAANAAAATGGGGGGGGGTATTGGTTTGTGCCCAGCATGTATATTGCAACCTTTAAACGTTTTGCCAGGCGCCTTAGAGGCACGGCCATTCTGACTATTATAGTATTTTCTAAATTTTATTTTACCCGTTCCCGGTTTCGAACTCGTAACTTTGAAATGGCTGGTCATACCTTTGCAGAAACTGTCCTAAAATAAGGTCTAAACAGCCACATAAAACTTTCTCCCGGTTTCGAACTCGTAACATTGAAATGGCTGGTCATACCTTTGCAGAAACTGTCCTAAAATAAAGACTTTTTGATATGTTGTCGCGACAAAATTTAAGATATCGGACCGTGACTGTCCGAGTTTGGAGAAGAAATTTGGCCGTAACTCGAACTTTTCTGGGGTCGTAGGCCATGATTTTTTTTGGGGGGGGGGTCCATTGCCATCAATTTTTCGCTACCGTTTGGGCTGTGGTATTATAACAGACAACCCCTCATACATTAGGTACATACATACAAATTTCTGATTTATATATTAAGATACCTAGTGGTGGAGATTAAGTTTGATCTACAGTTCATTGAACCACTAGTTTATGTAGTATGCCCCCTGCCCCCCCACCACTGGAACCCTGGGCACTGTGAATGAAAGTACATCTTAGATAGAAAGAAGCAAAATAATAAATAGGTAATATGATTAGGAGAAATAATTTACTTTCATTAAGTTTACTTACAGACCAAGCTTCAATATAGCTACCTACCTACTAAACTACTGATACAGGTATGAATCTACGTAACCAGGTACTCTACTGTCTACAACTCCGGAGTCTGGAAGATATTTCTTGACACCTTAAGTTCTAAGCAAAGGTACAATGAAGGGTGCTCCCCCAATATTTAAAAAGTGTTCAACAAACAGACAACCCTCATCCCCCCAAAAAATTATATAAAATTTTTTGATGATTTTTTACAACCATTTCTGAGCGACCACTCAGATTTAAATTCATTTACTCACACAAATCCAAATGATCTCAATATGACCCAAGGACAACTAAAATTACCTATGGACACTGATTTGTTCCGGTCATTATTGAGTTTTAAAATTTTGATTTCATAAACATGCACCTAATTAAAAATAAATTAACGATAACTTACGTCACGATTGAACAAATCGTAAGGTGCTACGACCCAACAATGGTTGACAAATTGGCTTTCATTATCAGCTACCAAATGGTCCTCTCTAGTCCGAACAGAATTAATTTGATGCATATTCTTATTACCATCCACTGAAGTAACATTTTTGCAATATATTTGGTTGGAATCTTCTAAATCACTCGAAACACCAAAATCTTCTTTTTTGTCAGAATAAATATGTTTTGTGTCTACGTTGTAATCGAGTACGCTATGTTGGTCTTCTTTTATTTTCTCGATGCTGTCTTCGACGTCAATTAATATGCCAGAGTCATTTAAATTACACTTTTCTGCAGAAAGTATGTCCGCAAAAATGGCTTTTAAACTTTTTCTTTTTTCCAAGTTTTTAAGTGTTCCAATTTTGCTGACATTCTTGAGTTCGTAAAACGAGCTTTTATTTTCTTGATTACGGTCATTTTCTTTTTTTAATTTTGAAGAAAATTGTTTGAGTGAGATTTCCATTTGAACAGAACGATTTAATTTGAAATCGTCGATCTTTTTTTCTGCATGTTCTACTTTACGAAATTCATTTTGGATATGATCTTTAATATTCAGAGCACTTTTCATTTCTAATTCATTCGCATTTCTATTACTTTTGTACAAATGCAAATCATGTTCAATGTTAGGGAAATTTGAAGTTTTTTCAGATAGAATGACATTTGTTGGTGTTTGCTTTACCGAGTCTCTAATAGCTATGTTCCCTGTTGTGTCTGCCGCCCCCAAATTAGGTAAGTATCTCCTATTTATAATATTAATCATGACTTCACCATGGTTTCTATTAGTTAATGATTGTTGGTTAGATGTTTGCGGTTTAGTCCCATTACTGAGGTCATCTGTATCTATCAAGGCAAAATCTTCTGTGAATTTTACAGAGGGGACATTCTGTATATTCTCAGAATTATTCAAAAGATCAATTGCTTGTTGTTTAAGCAAATTTTGAAACAAATTTCTCTGGATAATTGGATTATCATTTGAATGTCTTCGGGATACTTCGCAAGAATTGTCAGGTTCGTTGTTTGTAACATTAGAAAGTGTTTTAGATGGGCTGAACGAAGAATTGGACTTTGTTTTTTGTACTACTAAAACTGATTCTAGAGATTTAGTTTTTATTTTTGGTATTTTTGAAAGGTGTGAATTTTTTCTAGAATATTGATTTATGGTTTGAATTTGTGATTCGAAATTAGAAATTTTAGTAAGGACACCACATTGTTTTTCTGGTGAACTGGAGGAAACTGATTTTAATAAGCCGCCTTCACATACCATATCAGTATTTGTTTCAAAAGTTTTAATTTTTTCTACTAATTTTGATTTAGGAAGAACATTTGCTTTCTTTTCAATTTTATGCTGAAATAACTCAGGAGATTTTGAGCTTTCCCTACTGCTGGAACTCATATTTTCAAAGCTTTGAAGTTTTTCCGAAACGTTAACTTTAGCATCCATGTGGGAATTCAGTTTCAAATTTGGCACTTTTTTAAATTGTTTGACATTTTTTTCAAAATTTGAAAGTTTTTCTGTAAAAATATTTTTGTAATCCAAATGATCAGGTGAAGGTGATTTTGAGTGATCTTTGTCAGCAAGATTATTTTCAAAACATTTGACTTTGTCTAAAACTTTTGGTGTCTTAACAACCTTCCTCATTGTTGTTCGAATCTCATCATCGGTGTCTCTTCTTACTAATTTCTTGGGACAAAGCTGCTCTGTTACGAAATCGGCTTCAAAATTTGATTGCATCTTTTTGACGGATTCTGTCAATTTTGATATTTTCGATTTAGAAATATCACCGTTTTTTAAGTTTGTTATATTTTCGAAGTTTTTAACTTTTTCAGATACAATTTTACGATATTTACTAAACCTTTCACTGTCTAATGTAACTTTTTTTGGTACAATTGCCAATTCACAGTATTGTTTTTCTTTTATAATCATGGTTGAATCAAATTCATCATCAACTTGAGTTTGAATGGTAGGAATGTTATCAAACATTTTTGTATTCCCTTCAGGAAGATGATGTTCTTTTGATTCACCCGCACTTTCTTCTGATGAAGACCAAGTGTCTACTTCTTTACTGTCACTAATACTATTACTACTGAAATTAATTTTCTCGGACGTTCCCGTATCGGACGAGTATTCAATGGAACTTAAAACATGTTCTAATTCAGAGCTTAAATCAGATCGGGTACCGTTGATTTCATTAGATGTTTGTTTATTGGATTCACATTGCTCGTTATTGAATGTTATTTCATTGTGTATCACCATGTCAGTATGTGGTTTCGAGAATGTAAACAAAGAGTTATTACAACTATTAAGTACAGGTTCAATAGGCATTTCATTAAATTTACCTTCATTCCTTAATGGCATTCTCTGCTTTATAGGAGAATTTATTAATTGAAATTGTGTAATTTCTACACCGGACATGTCTTGATTAGTCTGTTCAGTTTCTATTCTATTTGAAAATGATGTAATACATTCATTGGACATTTGTTCCAAAGGTTCAGAATGTTCTTCAATAATATTTGATCCAGAAATATGGTTTTCCAATGATAGTTCCTTTATTGGAGATAAACAAGTGTGAAAATTATAACTGCTTAATGCATTGAATACTAAAATATGTTTCGGTTGCGCACCCGGAGCATATTGTTCGCTGCCTTCTATGTTGTTTGTTGTGTTTTCATGTACGCTATTGAAAATCATACTTTGTCCACTTGAGTTCGACGATGATGACGTCAATGACGATGTTGATGAGGATAATGATATCTCATCATCTTCGACCAATGTGTCACTTTCTTTATCTTCTTCTCTTTCTTCTTCATGTTTGTCTTCCACTTTTAAAGTTGTCAAATTATATGAAAATGATTTCCTCGGTAAGGAAATATATTCACTTTTCAATATCGTTTCATCTTGTTCTATGTGTGCTATTCTAATATTAGTTAGGTCGACATCACTATACTTGTGATCTGCTTCTGGAATTGTCTCCTGGTTGTCATCTTTTGTTGCATTAGTTTCAAGTTTATTGAATTCCAAAGATGAATGGCATAATTCATCTAAACTTTTTAAAGCATTTTCTTCATTCATATGAATACTAATCGGTAAATCGTCTGCCTCTAAGTTTTTGGTCATTTCCTGAGGGTTCAAATCATTCGTCATATTATTATTTACATTATGTAAACAAAATAGAGAATTTGACCTTGGTTCTTTCATATTATAATCAAGACTTCTTATTTTTGATTCATCATAAAATGATTCAATTAAAATGTCTAGATCCGTTAATGACCTTTGTGCAGAATCTTCCATTTTCTTCATCACATGATTATTTAAATTCCTCAAATAATTGGGAGAAGTAGTTGTGTAGTCTATTTGGGACGTACTCACTTGCGGAAGAGCTCGCTCAACTAATTCATTTTCAATTGGATTTAACATCTCTGTATTATTTATATTGTCAAAATAATCAGGAGAACCATTTAATTGATCAGTCGTTTTTTCTTTATCAATACTCATTAGCAGACAAGTATTCAATCCATTGTCATAACAATTTTCTATTTGTCCATTAGAATTCCAATAGTTTTCCGCACAACTAAGAAGATTTTTACTTAAATCTTTGTCACCTGATGCATTATAATGATTGTTTTCAATTTTGAATTTCTCTGCTTTTTGTCTGTCGTCTCCGGAATTTAAAACCGCGAAATTGTATCCTTCAGGTTTTAGTTTCTCAATTACAGTAGCTTCATTAAAATTGTATTCTTTAAATTTCAGTAAACCAATTGTGGGGTTTAACTCTACTGTGGATTTCACTCTTTTTAATTTATATTCACCAGAGAAATCAGAAATACTATTGTCAAAATGTAATGGTTTTTCAATTTTAACTTCCTTCAACTTAGATTTCAGATGTTGTATTAGCTCATGATTTCTTCCGTTATTATTTGAAATTCTTTCATTAGTTGTGTTTGAACCCACCGTGTGATTGTTTTTATTATCATCTTGTTGCGACCTGTTAATATTTTTATTAAAGGAATCAAATGTACTTCCGCTGGTGAATGATATTAAACTTGAAGGCAAAACATCAATATGCAAAGAATTTTTATTGCGACAAGTAGTGTTTATAAATGAACTGTTTTCAATCACAAATTGACTGCTGTGTATACATGCATTATTATCAACAGAAATAATGTCTTGATTCTTAAAATTCCAATTTGATTTAGATTCTTGTTGAAATACCCAAGAATATTGAGGATCTATAGAATTAGATTTAACGTCTTTTTCAATTTCAATATCAGTAACATATGAATCTGTTTTTTTTTGTTCTTTTTTATTTTCAACATTCGACGCAAAATGTTCAGAAAAAATTAAATCATTCGTGCCAAATCCATCAAACTTTGTATTGAGTACAAGCGTTTGTTCCTCAACGTGCTTGTCAGTTTCCACATTTGTTTCTTCCTCAATTTTATTTAAATTAATAGAATTGAAAAGTTCTGTACACTTATTTCTTAATTTTCTCTTTTTTCTTTTAATTTCACAAAGGTCTACAAAACCTTCAAAATCACTCAGAGGATCCAAACAACTGATAGAGTTAACTTCAGCAACATGACTCTCCATACTACTTAAAGTTTCACTAATATTTTCTAAAGTATCTTCCATAAAGTTCAAGTTATCATCTTTGTTCGGTTTAAAATCATAATTATACAATTTATCTCCAATAATAAAATGGGGAACAAGATTATCACGTGTTTTTTCTATCCTTTGATCAAATTCTGTTTCATAAGTTTCTGATACAGGATCATCCAATGACTTTAGATTCGTGTCTTCATCAATTCGTTGGTGATTCTTATTCCTCAATTGTTCGCTCAATTGTGTACATTCCTTCGAATTAGTACAATGTTCAGAACTATTCATGTTATGTGCATTGTTATCAGTTCTTTCGAAATCTATTAAATTTGGCCTTATAATTTCAGACATTGACTGAATATTTTGAACATTGTTCTCAGCAAAATCATAATTGTCATTGAATAAATGTTGTGTTCGAATAACTTTAGCAAGTTTAATTTGTTTACTATCTTGGGCATGATGAGGTAATATTTGTAATTGAATATTATTCAACATGCTAGGCTCATTGTTATCAATTGGATATTTGTCATCATGAATGAAATGTGATTCACACAAATAAAAATTACTTATTGAATCATTTGATGATGAGTCTGTAAAGCTTTGATGTATTTCTTTAAACTTATTCCCTACATCGTCTAAATTATTTAGCTTTTTGTCAATATCTATATTTGTTATATTCAGTAAACAAACATCTTTGAGTTCTTCAAAATCATTTGAACCTAAACGTGTGGTTGAATTATTTTCCACTTGATAAATATTATTTCTCGTTCTAAGTTTATTAACATCTGCGTTTTTCCTAATATAATTGTAAGCAAAATGTTCATCATTCTCAGGAGGACGTATCTCAAATTTGTTAAGTTCTAAATTTGTTTTTATGTAATTTAAACTTTTACATTTCCTTTCATCGATTTCATTATTAAGAGAAGATATAATATTAGAATTATTGACTATTGTTAATGAAGGCATTGTTATATTGAAAATAAAAATTATGGATAATATTAAAAATACTACCCAAAGAATTAGCCATAGATAGTAAAATAGCATGAGATGAGGAAAGTTGTCTTGAATTAAAATTAGAAAATCTAAACAATCAGTTCATTCATCTATCTCAATTACAACAAATGGGATCCTTTTGAGGACATTATGATACATACATTTTGGCTCAGATCAGTGAAGGCAGACAACGAGAAAAGCAACTATTTATTATCTTGTTATTTGGACACCATGTATATTTGTGTTTCTTTCTTTCAAATGAACTTTTAGTAACTAGGCCTATATAAATATTTGTGAATATAATAAAAAATATACTTAAATAATTAAAAATATACAAGACGTTATAAATATAAACGCTATTTATAATAAACAAGAGTAAATTTATTTCGTTAAATAAAAGAAAGTTTAAAAATAAGAATTAGTCAAACACTACCAACAATCATTATAATAATTAAATGCCACAAATGAAAGGTCAAGAAAAAAAATCACCCTAAAGTATGTATCAAAAGTGATTTTCAAAATATAATGCGAAGTTGTACTATTCCTTCTAAAAAATGAACATTGAACGCGTTTCGAACCTTCAAATATTTCAATTGACGGTTTTTAAAATTTATAAAACATCAAATTTGAGAAAGATGGACACGATGTCAAATATAAATTTGTATTAAAACTTATATTCATATCCGAAATGTATTTTTTTAAGTAAAAATTTTCATACATCCTAATCAGTGGGATGTAATTTGCGGGAGGGAAATATTTTTGGGTTTATTTGGTTGACTTATGTATTTACGCAATGATCCTTAGTTCTCATTAATTTATATTTGATTTGCTCTTATCAATCAATCTCTATTTCTTGTTCATTTGCAAGCATATGTAATTCTAGATCTATATTTTTTTTTTTGTATTTTGTTGACTTTTTATTTACGCAATGAATCTTATTGTTATATCATATACATAGTTCAATGGCAAATTTACAAGCATTTGTAAATCCCAATGATACTTAGATTAATCTCTCATTATTATTTTCATCTCCACATCTGACATTTTTAGTTCAATTACATTTTTATTGTTCGTTTTTTTCTCTCACTCTTCTTATAGATTGTCTGTTTAACAAAATCAATTTCACAATCCTGATTCCGTGATGTTCTTCTCAATCGGTTGGTGTCTTCTTACATCACAAACACATAGACAAAACGCCCTCTCCACAACGTCCAGAATGATCCTTGATTAACTTTTTTTTTAAAACAAGTGTATCTTTCAAAATTCGTGCTAAAGATTTTAAGATTTAAAACACTTGGAATTTACTTTTGTTAATACACGACTTGAAGTTCTCATCAATATTAAAATAAATTTTACTTCACAATAAAAACAAATTGAGATATACATTATTAGTCATTGTGAAATATACGGTGTGTTCATAAAATCGGAGGCCACCCTTATAACTTTTTTACTATTCAACCTAGAAATTTTAAATTTTACATGCAGCCCTTAATAATGGAAAATAATTCTGTGGGTTCACTATTTGTTTAGCCAAAACGGAAACAGAATCAAAGAAAATGTCTAACCGTTTACGGCCAATTCTAATTTTTGTATGGAACTTGGAAAATTCTAATTGTTTAGCTAAAACGCTAAGAGATATCAAAAAATTGCCGGGGATGACCCACCCCCCAAACACCATTGACTAAGATTGATGTTTTAAGTTTGAAGGTATGCAGAAATCGAATAAAAAAATCCGTTCATCGCTCGACCCCCGGTCCCTGTACACCGCACGTCGTGAAGGGCACTTTTACTGATTATCGTTGACCGAGTTTGATCAAATTTGTTATGTGGGTCCAATGCCGCAAAATCTTTGCTACTGTGTGTGTCATATACTTTTTAGTTATTCCATATCAAATTTTGAAAATAATAAACCAAATTCGCAGACCTTGTTTTAATTCTATAAAAAGGAAAGTAAAAGGCGAAAGATTTATTCGTTATGAAGGGAAGCAGGGTTAGGAAAAAAGAAAGTATTGTAATGGGCTGTCGAGTTTTCAATGCCAAAACACGTTTTGGGGTCCCCAGAGCCCAATTCTCGAGTTTCAGCAATTGGTCCGTATGTGTGTGTGTGTCAATTTTTCTGTGAACAAGATATCTCAAGAACGGCAAGTGCTAGACTTGAAATTTGGTATGTATGTATGTCAGTTTGATGCCATGAACGGCAAAATAAGCTTTTACTGAAAATCGAATATACCGTTGGCCGTTTTATGCCGCTTTTTAGCGGTTTTCTCATATCCTGCTTAAAACGGGAACGGTAATAGATAAAAATTTAATTTAAAAGGTGCCTATTCATATCAATTTCATGCAAGAAATTGAAAAATTTAAATTAGATTGTAGTGTAATATATTGATGACCGCTAATTAGTGGTTGAATGCCGCTTTTTGGAGGTTCCGTCTAAAACCAGAATGGAAAGAGCTAAAAATTTCCGCTCTGGGGACTTCAAATCGTGTTTTGGCATCGAAAAATTCAGCCTATTACAATACTTTCTTCTTCTTTTATAGATAAGGAAAGTCCTGTGATGTTCACACCAGATTTTTTTTTAAAAAAATAAATAATGTATTAATTAAATTAAACTCTTAATGGATATAGACTGTTTTTGGTTTTATGTAATATTTTGGTAACTATTATTCAATTATATATTTTAATTATTTTATTAATTAAACACAACAATTAATTAGAAAACTCAATAAATTGTTATTTATTTACGATAGAATGATCGTATTAGACACATTGTTGATAAACATCGGAGACGACCGCGAACCAACCACGAACCTCGCTCTGTTGAGACTACACGGATGAACAGGTATCTGATATTGAATTGAAAAAAGGTAGGTTCAGAAGATTTTTTACCATAAGAGATACGTATGGCTAGCTATCTTTAACTTATAGTTAGAGCGAGGGTAAAAAAGTTTAACCCAATTCAGAAAGTTTCGTTAAATAATTTGTAATTTTTTTCAATAACGCAATATGAAAAAAAAAAAAAAAAAAAAAAAAAAAAAAAAAAAAAAAAAANAAAAAAAAAAAAAAAAAAGATTTAACGTAAGAAAAATGATAAAATAAAATTTAGTGACACCAACCAAATTAGGGTTCTGTGTCAAATTAGAATTTACATCTATAGAGTAATTACTCAATGGCTGAACGTGAACTGTTTTACCTCCACAATTTTAAATTCTTTCTATTTTTCGTGAGGTATAAATTGCAGGGGCAATCCAATATTTTTTTCTGTATTTAAACGTCTTTCGGTTCTACGATAACTCTCGAGCTCTCATGGTCTGGACACTCATTTGCGTTCATGGAATGAAATAAGTTTTAAGTCATATGAAATGCAAGAAGCTTCATGGTGGTTCAATTAATATTATTGTAACCGAATATTACAGCTGAAGATGCTGTGTATATGTATATGGGTCTTTCTGAACTTGGCCCGTAAGTTCCCAGACACACATGCGGAGTGCTACGAGGGAGGGACTACTGCTAGTTGTTTTTTGGTCTATAAAACACTAAATCGTATAATAGAAAGTTTTTGCCAAGATATCAACTACACCAAACGAAAGAATAAGCCACTACTATGAAATACTTACGTCTAGAATTTAGGACAAGGAGAGAGACGAAAGTTAATTGAACCGAGATGATGAAATAATACGAAAGAATGAGAGTTCGAAAATCTGTTATTGAAATAAGAAAAGGTGCTCAGTTGTACGCTGCACATCAGCTGATACAACCGCCCACAAGACCCGGCTACCGGGGAGAGTCTTGCTAATCAATTATGTTTATAAGGACTGAAGGGACTTTGAATGAGTTGAAAAGGCGCGAACAACTGCAGATATTCCGTGGAAAGAAGTGAGGTCTACCGTTCAAAAGACTACTAGTTGTATCATTATTACTATATTGCATAGTAAGATATTCTGTGGAATGGAGTGAGGTCTACCGTTCACAGAACTACTAGTTGTATCATTATTACCATATTGCATACTAAGATATTCCGTGGAATGAAGTGAGGTCTACCGTTCACAGAACTACTAGTTGTATCATTATTACCATATTGCATACTAAGATATTCCGTGGAATGAAGTGAGGTCTACCGTTCACAGAACTACTAGTTGTATCATTATTA
>CM022881.1:8932627-8977885 GCA_012654025.1 Pachypsylla venusta
GTGATTTTTTGTCGTCAATATATATATATATATATATATATATAATAATAATAATATCGTTATTATACTGAATATACTAAACAAAAATTGATGTATCACAAAATTTTTTTAAAAAAAGATCACATAATATTCTAGCAAAATATTGGGACGCTCGAGGGGAAATGACTTGTGCCCAGGCATTTAAAACAAACAACTCACCACAGTGAATTTCACTTCAAGAGCCAAACTTTTTCTTTTATAATATTGGGACGCTTGAGGGGAAATGGTTTGTGTCCAGAAATTTAAAACAAACAACTTACCACAGTGAATTTCACTTCTAGAGCCAAACCTTTTCTTTTATAATTGGCAGTAGTGTTTCTTATACTTGAAATTCGTCTGTTCACGCTGTGAGTAGTATCAAAACTAAGAACGGCACTACCGAGTCCGGCTGACCGATACGTCGAAACTAATGTAGACAGATCTTTGTTTGTCGATTCTTGTAATAGAGTGACCACTTGTCGAGAAACAGAATTTTCTTTGCAAATTTTCAACCAATTTTCTGCGTTGTAAAGAACTGGGTTTGTACCTGAAAATATTTTTAATGGACAAATATAATTAGAAAGAAGATTATAAATTAATGAATGACCAAATAATATTGGCTAAAAGTTATTTTTTATAACTATAAGAATTCGCTAAAAGTTCTATGAACTGTAGAATTCACTCAAATAATGGATCGCCGTGACGCACCTGTTGGCCTAAAAACGAATCGGCTAAAACCAGATCTCACTATGTATAGTCAATAAATTAAGTAATTATCTTCTTAATGTAATTATAAAGAAAAGTGAATATGCGGCTGTCTGAGAGCATCCTAAGGTGTTGACACCCACCTAGATTATGTTGAACGATGAAATGATTTTGTCCCGGGGCTTTCCGAATAATTCCATGATATTCTTTCTCACTGAAAACATTGAAAACTATTTCTGGGAAACTCTGCGTTGATTGCGCGTTTTCATCTAAGAGCCATAATAGACCAGGCTTCCGGTCACTGACTGATGAATATTGCGATACGGAATTGTCAAATAGAGACACCAAACACTCCGGGGAGAAATCGTCCGTTTCTTCATAGTTGATGTCAATGTGTTCCTGGAAATAGAGAATCGTTGAAATTGAAATCAATGACGAGGAAAATGTCAGAATTGCCTGTCGGAGCAGCTTTGGAAAATACCAATCGCAGAAGAAAAAAAATGTATCAACTGCAAAAAGAATAATGAGATACGAGCATACCGAATTTGAAGTCTCTGGCTCTTACAATTCCCTTTTTAGACAGCATTATGAAAATCGCTAAAAAGCGGCAAAAACCGCCAGCGGTATATTTGATGGCACCCAAATGTTTCAAAGCTAACTGAGACCCCAAATATGAAATGCATACAAAATTTCAAGTCTCTAGCTTACCATTCTCTTTTCAGAGAAAATTAGGGAAAACCGCTAAAAGGCGGCAAAAACCACCAAGGGTGTATTCGATTGCACCTAAATTGCATTTCGGGGAACAATTAGAGCCCAGATGGGACTTATAAACTTAACTTCATCCAAATCGGTCAACGCTAAGTGGTAAAAGTGCCAAACGCGGCGTACGGCGGACAAACAGATTTTTTTATTTGATTTTTGGATGAGCTGGGGTATTTTTCCCCCCGTGACGATTCCAAAGATTTATTATTGAAAATAATAAACGAAAAATGTGGGGGGCGTAATTAGAACTTAAATTTGACATAAATACCAAATTTCAAGTCTCTGGCTCTTACCATTCTCTTTTTAGGCAGGATTAAATAAAACCGCTTAAAAGCGGTATATTTGATTGCACCCAAAAGTTTTGAAGCTTACTGAGACCACAAATATGACAATACCAAATTTCAAGTCTCTGACCTTTATCATTCTCTTGTTAGACAGGATTAATAAAAACCGCTAGAAAGCGGTTAAAACGGACAGCCGTACATTTGATTCCACCCGAATGCCGAGTGTGATGCGCACTCTGCCACGGAGACGTCCCTGAAAGTTATTATCTCACAAAAAAATTATCATTGAAAAAAAGGCCAAGTTCCTCCCACTCTTCCAAACAATTCCGCCTATGAAAGTAGTGATATCTATTATTGTGGCCAAGTTTATTGTTGCTGCTGTATATCCCGCACTTAAATTTTTTATTGCATTTTCTTCTGTCTCAATTCTCTTAAAGTAATACCGACTTTACACTTGGTCAGTAGGGATTCGTAAAATACTACTTTTTTACAAACTGGCCAAGTGTAAAATCCGTATTACTTTAAGAGAATTGAAACAGAAGAAAGTGCAATGAAAAATTTAAGTGCGGGATATACAGCAGCAACAATAAACTTGGCCACAATAATAGATATCACTACTTTTATAGGCGGAATTTCAATGATAATTTGTGGGAGGAACTTGGCCTTTTTTTCAATGATAATTTTTTTGTGAGATATCAATACTTTTTGTAAAGATTACTATATGTAACTGATTATTTGGCCGTTTTTTCTTTATTTCTTCTTCTTCTTTTCGATTACACAACATATCGGAAAACAGGAAATTTCTGTGTAAACCGGACCCAAATGTCCAATAAAATCTAACACCAAAGTATTAATAAAGTAATATGCACAACAAAGCAAGTAAAAACAGAAATATTTATAGTGTATCTCCTTCCCTGAAGTTATAGCACTGAGAGTTAACGAATTTCAATTTTGACATTTGCGAGTTTAATTGAATTTAAGTCTCTCTACCTTCATGCAAGATTTCATCGTCTTAGCAATAGAAACTAGATTTCGTGCATTTTCTTCCCTGAAGCGGAAACGATTTGGAGCACTGGTAGTAAAAGAGTGAATATATTTATTTATCTCTCAAATCTTCATGTAAGATTTGAGCGTCCTACCAGTTTACACTAGTTTTCGAGCATCTGCTTCCCTAAAGCGGAACCGTTTTGAAGCATCGGGAGTGAAAGAGTTCAAATATAAAGTATTTCCTGCTAAATTGCATGTAAATTCCTAACTTTATGCAAGATTTCAGTGTTTTATCAGTTAAAATACATTAAAATACGTTGCAATGTCTTCCCTAAAGCGACACCGTTTTGGAGCACTTAGAGTTAAAAAGTTTAACTTTTCGGATTTTTCCCTTTACTAGGATGTCAATTTCTAACTTCATGCAAAATTTCAGCGCTCTAGGTATAGGGGAAGTGCCTGAAACTTTTGATGATGAGTGAATCAGTCAGTCAGTCAATCAGTGAGTATCCAAAAGTGCAAACTTTGAAATTACCTTTCTCCTGTCCGGGTTAATATTAAATTTTGAAGTTTATCCTGTAGTATTGTACTATACTACGGAATGTATGTTCAAAATTTCAATGACCTATCCCCTGTAGAACCGGATATCTGACGGTGTGAAAAACCTGGTGAATTGCTTCGTGTAAAGATACACTGGTGCTTTCCGGAACTTGGCCTGGCGCACTGCCGTGCGCTCAGATTGCACTCAATGTTAAAAAGGAATACCTACCGACTTTACACTGCGTCAGTTTTTTTGGGCATATTTAGCCAACGTGGACCAAATTCCTGGTCTTTTAAGTGAGTGAGGTTTGCTGTTCGCAGAATCACTAGTAATCAACTATTAAACAATATCCATTCAAACATTTATTAGAATTAGTCCACTTTAGGAAGCATCTTATTTCTTACACATAAGTTAGCTAAGGTATAGATTCCCCGGTCGTACCCTTCCAGTCAACAACAGAGGACTTGAATACCCCTGAGTATGCTAAACTTCAGTTATCTAACAGGCACTGGTGACTTTATATTAAAAATAACATGTTCATTTAGAAACAATTGGGTTGTCCTTATTTTGTTTTTCTTGATGTATGGTAATTTAGAATCGGGTGGACCTTATTTTGTTTTGCGTAATGTATGAAACCTACCTGTGCATACAAATCTTTAGGTGCCACAAGTACGTTGTGATGAAATAGCAAGTTGAATCGTTCTTGCATATAGTTGAAACAGAAATCACTCAAATTAGCCCCACATTGCATTTGTCCATTAGAAGCAGGATTTTGAAATCCTGGACAATCTACAAGCATTAACGAGCAAACAGTATGAACACTTGCAGACATAGATCTGTTAACGAGTGCTCCAATCGTATTAAATACTTCACTGTACAATGTTGAGGCAAATGATTCTAGAGAGTCCACTCCATTGAATTCATCGGATGTCTTGTAAGTACTTCTTGCGGTCTGCGGTGAGTTTAATCCGGCGGGATTAAATATAGCTCGAGACAATTGTTCCAAAGTTATTCCTAAACATTTGGCTGCCCTTTGTGCAGCGGCCGGAGAATGAAATTGCCATTTGTTGGAGTTTGATGCTGGAAACAGAAATATATAGTGTTTTACAATGTCTTTCTTCTATTCGCAGGTGTAATTTCTTCCAATGGAATAAAGTTTCCCATTTAGACCGAGTGAGGTAATCCAGACCAAGAAAGACAGCCATTTCAATAGCATTATGAGTGGTTTGTTTTGGCTTAACTTTTCTTTAACATCTATTAGTCAATCGAGTTCACCCTCCATTTGCTGTAAACTTACAAGTCAGCTACGCAAATTGACCTTATCCAGCCTGGGTTGGGTGGGGAATAGAAAGAACCACGAGGGCAATTTGCCATAGAAGCGGGATGATTATGAGTGACTATGTTCCATTGAGAAAAATAATTTATGTAAACGTTGATATTGTGAGCAGTTTCATATGTAAAAAAAAAAACAATATTTTTAAGTTCATGTTACAGAGCTGATTTCTATTTATAGAATAATGTTGATAAGAATTTACAGAAAAGTTTCTAATGGTCCTTGGGTGGAACTGTGATGGTATGCGTTCTAGGTACGTAGAATCGATCATCGTGAGAACGTTCTAGTGTCCGTAATATCCAAATATTAAAGATACAACAACTGTTGAAGCACAATTTTTTTACCTTTGACAGCCCCCGCAGCTCCCAGATGCAGTACTGCGGCTAACATACTGAATACACATTTCGTGTCGGTCTCGGTAAAACCTAGCAGTGTCATGGCACCACATACGCGTACAAATTCCATCATGGCACGCTGTTTGTCTTCAGTCTGAAATAAATAAAAAATGAGTTTATCAACGCCCCAAATAGTTTTTGAGACGAACCATCTAAAAACGACATCATACTGAAAGTTTCAATTTTTTTTAATAATAATTTTTTTTTAAATATTATTACGAAAATTGTGTACTTGTTTCGCTGGTTTAAATTATATTTCTCTATTTGAAGCCAAGAGAAAAGTTGTAAGTGATTTCGTGGGGTAAGTCCGATATTTTTGAACGTTTCATAATATTTTTGAAAAATGAATAAGAAAGACGAGTATGGGATAAAACGAGTGACTTGTTTAAAGACAAACTTAAGGTAACTGAATGTGGGTGAGAANATTTCTCTATAATATTTTTGAAAAATGAATAATTTTGAAAAAGGTATGGGATAAAACGAGTGACCTATTTAAAGACAAACTTAAGGTAACTGAATGTGAGTGGGAAATATGTTTAATTTTCAACGAGGCATTTCATAAGATGGAAGGAGATAAAATATGACCGTTTTTTTTCAACTGTTCTACTGAGAATACAACTGTCCGTGAAGTTTATCATCACCGGAGAAAAACGTTAAGTACGTACGTGGTGCAACATCCCGTTCCCACTAGCAATTGACAATTTTTGTCATGAGGATCAAATTTAAATTAGAGTGTTTCCATTAAGAACATTGTTCTGTCGACGACAAAAAAGTCGTCACATTGAACTTTGTCATAACGACTTGTCACGAAAAAAATATCGTAAGATGATCCTGTGGCAAGCGTAATTAAAATGAAATGTTCTCAGAGCACGTTTATCAATAATTACGACAAAAAAAATCGACAAGTAAGAGAACTGATAAATTATGAACGTTCTAATCTAAGCGGGAACGAGGCATTACACTTTCAATAAAATCTTTCGATTAATCCCACGGAAATATGTCTACATACCTTACTATAAGGAATAATAAATTGATTCTGCTCAACCGAGTTACTGATAGCGTCCAACATTAGATCTTTCCTTAGCGTTCCATCGGCACCAGCTAGTAGACGATAGAAAATATGAAAGTTGCCTTCACCATCGGGTCTTCGGACGACTCGACATTTTTCTAAAAGCATCAGCTGAAACAAAGAGAACGTATAAAGTATATTAATTGGATCCTGCAAATTTTAATCAATGTCGTATGGAATGGACTTCCAATGGTTGATATACTGAGGAGCGTGTCACACACACAAAAAAAGTCTCGTCGCAAAACTTCGCAACACCTATACTTCCAATAGAATCATATTTTACTACCCTGGTGTTCTAATACAAAAGCACTATTTATGTGTATACTTAGATCAATATTTTGTTATTTTTAATCGCAATGAACGTTAGTTTAGCCACCGAGATCAGCAAAATGCAATTTGTTTCTATGGATTCTGAGAGAAACGAACTAAGGTTACCGTACCAGGAAAGGGTACAGCTAAAAAGAGTAAGAACTGAACAGAGGGTTGTGGATATGGTAAAATTAAGGAAGCCAACACTCATCCCAAACAGGATTGGGAAAGGGTGAAGTTAATAGAGTGGTGAATCACGAGCGCTTTCGTTAATTACGACATTCTTAAATAAACTCAAGAGTCAAGAGCTTTTGCATCTAAACACCAGGGTAGTAAAATGTTCACTCCAGAATATTGTTTTATATAATCAGAGGCATAGTGTGCATCACACTCGGCTTGTACTAAGGTTCCGGGTTCGATTCCTGGACGGGTCGAAAATTTGATAAGGTTTTTTTTTTTCAAAATTTCTGCAAGGAAATTTGCTGTATAGTTTTTGGGTGCCCCAGGGGGCCCAATATTGTGTTTTTAGAAAATGATTTTTATATTTTTAGCGGTTTGTTGTAGAAACGTAAAATTTTGATATGTTATTAAGGGCTTTTCGATTTTGAAAAAAAAAAAAAAAAANAAAAAAAAAAAAAAAAAAAAAAAAAAAAAAAAAAATGCTGAACCTGACCCGCCTGGGGGGCCCATTATTGTGTTTACTAAAAATGATTTTTAAAATTAGATTAAGATATTTTTTTGATGTGATATGGCTCGTGTTAAGGTCCTTTCGATTTTGAAAAATTTGGGGGACCTGCCCCCCTCTCCCCGGGGAAGTACCAATATTTTGTTTTTGAAAATTATTTTTAAAATTTGATTAAGATATTTTTTTTTATATAAATGACTACAACACTAACGTGAACACTTGATCATCTTGATCCACTAGTATACAGGAGGGTGTTGTCGTCGAAACGAAAGGTATCCGATCTTTGGTCGGGAAATTCCCGAGTTGACTTGGTACTGCACGAAGAACCAATCGTCTAGAAGTATAGTGAATCAAATAAACTGTGTTTCCATTAAAAAAAAATTGCTTAATTTATCACATACCTTTATAGAGGCTGAAGCAATGAGTCCTGATTGGTCAAAATCTAAAGTAAAGATATGTGAACCTAGTAGCGTGTATATTCAAACAAGTTTTAGCGTTATCAAATGAATCTAGCAACACCATAATGGCTGTTAATTTATCACATACCTGTATAGAGGCTGAAGCAATGAGCCCTGATTGGTCAAAATCTAAACTAAAGATATGTGAACCTAGTAGCGTGTATATTCAAACAAGTTTTAGCGTTACCAAATGAATCTAGCAACACCATAATGGCTGTTAATTTATCATATACCTGTATAGAGGCTGAAGCAATGAGTCCTGATTGGTCAAAATCTAAACTAAAAATATGTGTTAATCTAGTAGCGTGTATATTCAAACAAGTTTTAGCGTTACCAAATGAATCTAGCAAAACCATAATAGCTGTTAATTTCTCACTCGTTAGGATCTGTGAAAGATAAAATTGATTAATTAGGTGAGTGAATACAGAGCAGTAATAACTTCCATAGAGAAAATACGGCACACTTGAGATTGTGAGATGTTACTTGATAACCAGCTGACCAGCTTGTGATCCCGTGACAGGTCTTTCTGATTTGACTATCTTCGGAAGCAGTTCTTTATATTTGTTGTCGTTATTCGAGTTATGATCACTCATAACTGTTTAACATTAATTTAATCTTTCACCACTATTTGAACCTTAGTTCTTGTAATTAGTGTTGAAAGATGTCGAGATCTTTATGAATGTTATCTCCCGATGGTACGGATATGTTTTTATCTCATTCATGCCCTAAATGGGATGAAATTTTACAGGGCCAAATTACAGGGCAAAATGACAAAAAAGGAAATTAACTAAATTTTTGCAATGAACGATCCAAAAACGACATCAGAACGAAAGTTTGAATTTTTTTTTATTTTTGGTAATAGTATTTACAAAAAATGTGTACTTTTTTATTTTTGGTAATAATATTTACAAAAAATGTGTACTTTTTTTATTTTTGGTAATATTATTTACAAAAAACTTGTACTTTTTTATTTTTGGTAATATTATTTACAAAAAACTTGTACTTTTTTATTTTTGGTAATATTATTTACAAAAAATTTGTTCTTTTTCGATGGTTCAAATATTTTCTATCTGGCACAAAAAAAGAAGATATCAGCAATTTTGTTAGGTAAATTCAAAATTTACAAAAAAGCTGTCATCTTGAAATCGAAGAAGCATATACTCATAAGAGTATTTTGTGTTGAAAATGATCCGTTCTACTTACCCTAGGCAACCCCGGCAGTGATATCGTTATTCTGGGTCACCCTGTATAAAAAAGATTTCGTGTGTAAAAAAAAAAAAAAAAAAAAAAAAAAAAAAAAAAAAAAAAAAAAAANAAAAAAAAAAAAAAAAAATTGAACGAGAAGTTAGGAAGCAAAGCGTTCAATTATTTCAAGTGTTTCTTTACCTTGTTCACCGTACCAGCTATCAAAGTAAGATACTGTAGAGCGTGATGATAATTGGTACTTTTACCAGAACCAGATCTACCCAGAAATAATAAACTATGATCTCGTCGTGACGTCAGAAGTGACCGATACACAGATTGAGCAGTGGAATAAATATGAGCCGGCATATCCTCCGAGCTGCAACCTTTGAACATTTGAGCAACCTTAAAAGAAAAAGAAGAAAAAGGCTGTCAAAACCAATGACTTTAAATCTAAAAATATGTTACAGTTTCATTTACGTTTACATGGCTATGCATCTATTACATGATTACTAATACAACTTTGAACCAGCGTCTATAGCACGTTGAATACACGAGTTTCCGTTCGATCACTGAAGTTAAGCAACGTCCAGCGAGGTTGTTCCATGTGGGTGACCACGTGGGTTTGTACCCTCGTGATGCTGGCTATTATTCCAGCCCAACCCAGGCTGGGTGAGATCAATGTGGGTAGCTGGTTTGCAAGTTTTCAGCGAATGGAGGGTAAAACCCCCGTCTCGAAGCACCAATAGATATTAAATAGACGTTAAGTAAAAAAAAAAAAAAGTTATACATTTTTCTCCAAACTAATCGAAAATCAGTTATTTTTGCTCAAGTACCGATGACTCCTAACAGCCTCCTTGGCGTAGTGGGTATCACACTAGCTTTGCACTCAGGAGACCCACGATCGAATCCCGGAGGAAGCGAAATATTTTCCGGATCTGTACTTGGTTGTTCGGGGTGCATTCAACCTTATGAGGACAACTTAGTAGCTGCTTAAGGTGTGAGTAGCGACCAATTTATTTGGAGTAATGCTGTGATGATTTAGTGTGGTGGACTTCGTAATACTGTGATACCCACAAGAGTAATTTGTGACAATGCAAAGAAATGCGTTTAACACATTCGTTTTATACTAGCAGGTTTATCCCGAGCTTCGCCACGATTCAATGTCAATTTTTCTTATTATTTTTTTGAAGTTATACTTCTTTAGGCGCGTTATGAAAAAATGTTGATAGTGAAATTTTATTTTTCGTGGGAGATTTTTTTCACCCACGATGTTTATTTTACCCACAAAACTGTAAGCATTCTGCAACTACTTTTCCGATGACATTCTTTCCCGAAATTTGTCGCCACGACCAATTTGGCACAGTTAATGGGTGTGTATCTAGGAAAAATTTTGTCTAGGTCCCATCCCTCTAATGTTAAGCTACACCGAGTAGGGACAAATGACATTTTCTCTCGAAATTTGTAGCGACGACATATCAAATCAAAGCGAGAAAGTTTTAGGTGACATCTTACTCCTTCATTCAGGACATATTTTGCAACTCTAATGTTAAGCTACGCGGAGTAGGGACAAACAAATGATTGCTGGCAGCAAAAAAAGTTCACTTTTTTCAACTTAAATGACATTCTTCCTCGAAATTTGTCGCGAAGACATATCAACTCAAAGCGAGAAAGTTTTAGGTGACATCTTACTCCTTCATTTAGGACATATTTTGCAACCCTAATATTAAGCTACACCGAGTAGGGACAAACAATGGATGGGAGACAGCGAAAAGTTCACGTTTTTAGACTTAAATGACATTCTTTCCCGAAATTTGTCGCCACGACCAATTTGGCACAGTTGTTGGGTGCATTCCTGGGAAAAATTTTGTCTAGGTCCCATCCCTCTAATGTTAAGCTACACCGAGTAGGGACAAACAATGGATGGGTGACAGCAAAAAAGTTCACGTTTTTCGACTTAAATGACATTCTTTCTCGAAATTTGTCGCGACGACATATCAACTCAAAGCGAGAAAGTTTTAGGTGACATCTTACTCCTTCATTTAGGACATATTTTGCAACTCTAATGTTAAGCTACACCGAGTAGGGACAAACAATGGATGGGTGACAGCAAAAAAGTTCACGTTTTTCGACTTAAATGACATTTTTTGTATGGGAAATCATAGAATACTATTGGAAACAGTAAGAGATACAGAAAAAATGATGCTAATAGAGCCCCCTCCAAATAAAATCTAGACCTAATATCAGAACTCTACGACCTAACCCAATACTACTCTACTCCCAACACGTTCTACACAGCTTAACAACCCGTTACTACTCCCCATGTTCTACATAGGATAACAAACGGGTGGGTAGTATGTAATCTATGTGTGGTATGCTCTGATCGCGTTTAAAGGGTTGTGCCTCGGTGATATGATTTCTAATATAAAAGTCAGATTTATTATTTGTTTCTCTCTCTCATCTTCTCGAAACGAAGTTCGGTTATGAATATGAAAAAATTATGAAGATGGAGTTTCTTATGAAAGAATGAATGAAAGAGAGGGTTAATTTTTTAAATATTGTGTTTTCTCATTCTGTATCCATAGAATATTGTGGCTCAGTGGCAAGGCCTTTGTTTCATATAGGTTCTGAGTTCACTTCCGGGTGGGGTAGTATGTTTTTTTTAAAAAAAAATTTAAATTTATTTTTAAACAGAAGTATAACTTCTCACGCGCGTACATAAGTACACACACCCATTTTTTTTTTTACTTTCCTTATTCTATAAAAAGGAAAGTATTGTAATAGGTTTAAATAACGAGTTTTCACACGTTTTGAGGTCCTAGAGCCTAAATCTCGAGTTTTACAAAAAGATTCGTTTGGGAATCGAGTCATAATTGACATTCTCGCTTTGAGTTGATACATAACTTAGGGTGGTATGCAGAGTCCTCACTGTAGGGATCCTTGCAGTGTTTACTTCATAAAGTAAACACTGCAGGGGCATGTGTCCATACAGCTGATGTTGTTATGCAGAGACGATTGTTTGAAGGGCCTGCGAACTCATGTTCTCATAGTCCCGTAAATAAACTTGTTGGATTCTATTATCTTCCTCCTTTCTGACAAGCATAAACTCTTCCAAATCCTGGATATAATCCGGATGACGTACCATTACTACTTTGCAAAAAGTTTACTGATGAAAAGGTAATAAGTAAAACGAAAAGTCAGACAATAAATAATTCATCTCGTTCAGCATTGTATTTATTAAAAAAAAAAATCTTTTCACCGCCAATTAACGGTATCGGTAACCATGTGAGAAATGTGGAAGTATAAAAGAACTGTCAAGGTCGAAGTATTCCCTACAGCAAGCTCGAGACCACCCTACAGGGAATCAGGTTTCTCCTGTATTGTTCACTGTAGGGAACGAAAGCATACAAGCCTTAGTGAATTTGACCAAAAAAATTAACCATCACTCAAAAGGGGTTTAAACGACTTGACGCTAAATCATTACCGTTAAATTTATTTTAATGTACTCGATAATCATGTTTACCTCAACTTCAATCGTCTTGTATTAAACATTGCTCTAAAGGTCGGACAATATTACAATCAGCACTGATATAATTTTGTTGCTACAGACGTCAGAGATAAGTTGTAGAAGCGATGTTTCTCTTATATTTACTGTTCCTACCATTTCCCGATTAATGTTTTAAGAAATGGTAGATATTTATTTACATATTACCAGCTGTTTCACCCGTGCTTCCATACAATTCTTATAGGCCAAAGACGATTAGAGAATGGGAGGGGGGCTATGTGTACCTCGTGTGTTTCGAAACATGTCCGTTCTGGGTGGATAATATTTTCTAAATTCTATATGTTGCCGATCCCGCTTTTCAAATCCTAACTCTGGAATGGCTGGTCATAATTTTGCAAAATATTCTAAATTATGGATTAGACTCGTGTATCCTAAATTATGGATTAGACTCTCGAGTGTATGGTTCCACTAGACGAGGTAAAAAAATGCCCGAGTCATTTTGACCACTTAACGCTTAACGACAGTGCTACTAAGGATACACGTATGATGACATTTAGAGCTGCAGTTTCATACATCTGGCTAAAATCGGACACGATCATGTCCTTGAGAATGAATGAAGCCCCCGAAAAATTCTATTCTTATCTATTTAATTGTGCAAGAGTTTTGAAAAAACCTAGTAGGCCGTACCAAAACTGCAGGTCTAATATAGAATTGACTGCAGGTCTAATATAGAAAAATATCAGAAACCCCAGTTGCTTTTCGTGGCCTATTCAAATAAACAAAAAATAAAATGAGTTTACCTTATCCGAATAGATGGCAAGCGGGGCCACTGGGTTAATAATTATTGTGGTAGGTCCTGCATAGGTATGTATAAGATTGGAGCCATATCTGGAACGTAATGTATGTAAGGCACTTGATTCATTTAGATGTCGTAACTGACACAGATCTTCACAAATGTCGTATTGAACAGGATTGCACTGGAAAAAAGGTCAGAAGATTGAACACCAAACGAATCGACAAATTACAATCGAAGTGTATTTTGGTCAGCACACTCCGAAATACCCAGGTTGGAACCCCGGCATGATCGAAATTTTCAATATTTAAGAAAATGTATCTTAAATATTGAATGAGCTACTGATGAGATTACCCGAAAAGTTTTGGAGCCATTAGCTGGAATTGTGATGGCATAACTTCCACAACTTCCTAGAGAGTAGAATCGGAAATCGTGAGGACGTCATTCTTACCTTCTCAACATCATCTTCGTCCACTGTTAACTCCACACCACTGGGTTCTACTTGAACATTTAGTTTGCCATCTTGTGCACTTGATATCGTTCGAACTCTTGTAAAGCCAGCTCGGTGCACTAACCATAATTTCTCAGCATCTAACCACGATCTTTCATTTGCTAACTGTTCTTCAGATTTGGCCTGAAATCATAGAAAAACCTAATGAAAAAAAGATTTACTTGTGAATGGATTTGTTATCTGCACTTATAAAACGCGAAGCCCAGTTGGTACTCGACTCACCGAAATCCTCATAACGAACGCAGCTCCTCGATGGCTAAACCCAGAGACTTGAAATTTGGCCCACAGATTTCTTTTAGATTATAGGTGCGTAATAAGAAAGGAAAAAATCGAGAAGTGGAGGATGACGCTTTTTTGTGTTTTTTTGCAATTTTTTTTGGGGCAAACGAAAAATTACCTAGAAATGACCCCCTCCCAAATAGTATAAAAGGACCCAATAACAAAAATTGAAATTTTCCGGTTTCTGCCCGATTTATGGCCGGTTTTCACCACCGAAAAATCGCAATTGAGAAGTACCACTTCGGGATGAGCGAGAAAGATGGAATTCGATACAAAGATGTTCCGCAGTACAAAAAGAAATATCCTTGAGTAAAATATTTAATTTTCTAAATAGGAGTCGTGCCCATTTTGGGGTTCGGTTTCACCAAAAATTAAAACATTGAGAAGCTTTAATTTCGCAAACTCAACATTCTTGTTGAATTTTGTAGCAGTAGCGAAGTACGACCAAACGACTAGTTAGTTATAAGGAACGATTTTTCAACTTATTCAAATTAAAATAAACATATTCTAATTTGACAAAGTCGATCCCACGAAAATTTAAAAACCTGTAAAAATCTTTCCTTGTAACAAAAAACATGATTACTAAGACAACAATAAATTTCTATTGTACATAGATTTGCACTGCAATCGTCCCACACCAGAGGTTTTCCGCGGAATCATTGTCATGTTGTCTTGTCTCTTCCCATCCTGTCTGAATAGACTGGATCGTTTCAGAAGGGATGGAACATGGCAAGATTCTCAGGCTCGCTTATAGATGTTGATAGGGAAAAAAATCTGCGAACTGAGAAGCTCATATAGAGATTATGATCCCGAACCTTCTTGAAAATCCGAAGTTTTGGGACTGGAACAATCACAATCCCGGGATTAGAAAAAAAATTGGGAACCTTCCAAGAATCAAGTAGAAGTTGGTAGTTACTAGAATAAGTAGATAAAAAATCAAGTTTTTAACTTGAAAATTGTGTGTGCACTGTGCAGTCCTTTTTTTAATCCACCAAGAGCTTTCAAAATATAGCATCACATTTTTTACACTTTGCATTTTTACCGCATTTGGACACTAAAAAATGACTCCAAGCGGATGAAGGATCTGAATCTTTTTTGTGCGATATAAAACTCTCCAAGTCATGCCGAACACAATTTGTTACGTACAAAAAAGATATATACTCGCAATTATTAGAACATTAAAAAATAAGTCTTTGCAAAAGGCTAGTACCTATTTTTGGATAATTCGCATGAGTCATACGAACAAAACATCGGTCATTGGTTCATTCGGTCTACACAAAGAAGAAAAGGATTTAAAAAGGTCTTGCATGGTAGATGGCAGCACATCGACTTTCATGTAACGTTCAATGTTGATGTATTGGGAGTACTCGTATTGGAAATTCAATGAAAAAATATGTTTTTTGTTTGTTTTTATTATATCACTGTCAATCCCGAAAATCCCGGGATAAAAATTTCAGCGATTTTCGGTCGGGATCCCGGTATCCCGGGATCGTAATCTCTAAGCTCACAACACTTCTTAACCTAACACAGTACATCGGAAACACACTGTAAGTGATCATAATTTGATTGGTGTGCGAGAAAGTACCGCTGGCCCGGTAAGAGACAGTGAAATTGGAATGGTACCTAGTATTTGATATGTCAGCCACATTGAGGATATCACTTTCTTCAGGAAGACACTACTGGTAAGTAATGTTATGTGTAGGTCACAATGCCGCGGTCCGAGATTATCATATGTCAATTCTCTACAATCATATTCTCATATTATACTATACTACCATTTCTGTGAAATGCAGAAGTCACTACTTTAAAACTATCACTATGATTTCCCAAACACAAATTCTACGAATATACTGAATGTTGATACTAAGTTTCATCAAACAGACAAACAAAAGAAAAAGAGTAGGGTTAAAACTAGACCTCACTTCGTTCGGTCAAACACCTACGTATCTAGAGAAGAATATTGTCGGAGAAAATTAGAATGTCGGAATTCGAAGTATGCTCTGAGAAAGAATGGGCCCAACTGATGGAGAATTCAAAGGAGCAGTGGCGGGATAGTATACAGTCCGCATAGTAGAAGGATATTAGAAAGAATGGGCGCAACTGATGGAGAATTCAAAGGAGCAGTGGTGGGATAGTGTACAGTCTGCATAGTGGAAGGATATTAGAAAGAATGGGCCCAACTGATGGAGAATTCAAAGGAGCAGTGGCGGGATAGTGTACAGTCTGCATAGTGGAAGGATATTAGAAAGATACAATTTTTTGTGAAACTAGAATCAAGTAGTAGATCTGTGATCTGTAGACCTCACCCAAATACTGGGCCACCATTTGGCCCCGGAAAACCCATCGGATAATTCTATGAATATAAGAATGGCCATACTTTTTATTATTCAACTGGTTGCAAATCTCTTATCACTGAGACCTATTTAGGCCAATCCTCCGCCTCAAAAAAGAAAGACAGATATGAGTGGTACCTAATACTTGGTTCGACTAATAAATTTTCATAATATTTGTTTTAGTGTGACGAGTCTGTAAAGTGTTCGAAAAGTCCTGGGACGGATTTTTTAATTTTTAAAAAAAGATAGAGACTTGAAATTTTATATGTAGTTCTAACACAAATTAATCTATTTTTTGGCGTAATTAATATTTCTACAGGGTGTCTCAAAAGTGGGTGAACAGACACCAACTTTTGATTTTTAAATTGAAACCCCTATTTTTTCCATTTCATATTCAAATTCTACATACAATTGACTCCTCACTCGATACTTTGATCAAAAGGATCTCTGATCAAACCCGCCCAATCATGGATTATTTTTCGGAATAAAAGTGATAAAACCAAGAGTGTAATACATCAAATCAGTTAAGTTTTTTATGCTGAATCTCGTGGTACCAATGGTTTTATCATTTTTTACACTTTTTACATCCAAAGAGATTGACATGAGTAAGGTAGGTGACACACGAAATGTTAACATCAACCAAAAATGAAATTTTACACTCCTTTTCATACCCAAAAGTGTAAAAAATGATCAGAGATCTGTTTGATCAAAGTATCGAGTGAGGAGTCGATTGTATGTAAAATTTGGCGTAGAATTTGAATATGAAATAAAAAGTAGTGAGTTCTATTTAAAAATCGAAAGTTGGTGTCTGTTTACGCACTTTTGAAAAACCCTGTAGAAATTTTAATTACGCCATAAAATAGACTAATTTGTGTTAGAACTACAAATAAAATTTCAAGTCTCTATCTTTAGCCGGGTTTCTATTTAAAAATCGAAAGTTGGTGTCTGTTTACGCACTTTTGAGACACCCTGTAGAAATTTTAATTACGCCATAAAATAGACTAATTTGTGTTAGAACTACAAATAGGATTTCAAGTCTCCATCTTTAGCCGTTAAAAATAAAAAAAATCCGTCCCGGGACTTTTCGAACACTTTGTATTTTGTCTTCAACAGGTGCAAATTTCAGTTTGTAATAACTCAGATCAGACCTACGAGTATATGTCGAAAGTACCTCATTTTTAGCGCTATCGAAAATAGAATACAGTCTGCCGAACAAAAGAGTTTTACCCTATATGATTTCAAAGTTGCTCCCCTATGGCATTCCCTATAGAAGTGATTAAAATTTCAAAAATCACTGAACTCGTTGTTCAGCAGTTTTCAAAATTCGAAACCCATTTCAAGATATTGAGTTTCGAGACACCCTATCTTTTAAATGCCTCATAATAGAAAACCATTTCAAAAGAATTTTAAATTTTTCACTCATTAGACAATAACCACTGAGTAACGGTCTTAACCACACAATCACTAATGACGTCAATATCCAACTCCCTAAACCCTTCATTATCATAATATCTTGTTACAAAACAGTTCCAACATATACCTACCAAGATACACTTGGAGTTCTGTAAACTATAGATCTCGCTCAGTTAAATAGGGCCTAAAAAATAATTACCTAATTTTAATTCATATAATGAATGTCCATAACAAATTTCATCGAAATAGGATAAGGCATATTTGAGACGTCATAGTTGTACAAGTGTAAAAAAAAAAAAAAAACGAAGAACTCAAAAACAAAGCTTTTATTAAAGAGTTGAAGGGACCAATTTTGGTAGGTATTGGCATATAGAATCAGCCCATTAATTAATGCTCTCCTTAAATGGGACACCCTGTATATAAATATACATAGAACCAATTTTAAAGCCCTATGTATTCAGCCCTATGCCCTAGAAAAGAATAAATCTTAAATAAAGAGTCCTCGAATGTCTTGTCCTATATTGATCAAACTTCTTTGGACATTTATTATGCTCAAAGAATTTGGGCCCTATGGGGCCATGCGCAAGCTCTTAGTGGCCATTTTAATTAACTAAGATTTAACAGTTCAAAGAACTAGTAGGTAATACTTTTATGACATCAAAATGGTTCGATTTTCATGTTCAGAGGTATACAAATTTAAAGTTGAATTTTTTGTTCACGTAACTTTGAAAAGAAAGTCCTAATAGTTAGAATAGTATCTTAGTCGTAACTGTGAAGGAGAAATTTCAATTGGACTCTAGGCAAATAGTAGAGGCCGTACAGTGTGGACTAGAGCTAGAGTAGGCGATATAGACAGCGTACAGTGTGGACCAGAGCTAGAGTAGGCGATATAGACAGCGTACATTGTGGACTAGAGCTAGAGTAAGCAATATAGACAGCGTACAGTGTGGACTAAAAACAGACAACAAAAGAAAAAAGCTTGGAGTGTAAACTAGATGTATGGACTATAATAGAGAATGGCAAAGTCGAAGGTAAATAGGTTGGTGGATTTCCAAGTATCTGGGAAACAATGAGAATAAATCATGGAGTGTAAACTAGATGTATGGACTATAATAGAGAATGGCAAAGTCGAAGGTAAAGAGGTTGGTGGATTTCCAAGTATCTGGGAAACAATGAGAATAAATCATGGAGTGTAAACTAGATGTATGGACTATAATAGAGAATGGCAAAGTCGAAGGTAAAGAGGTTGGTGGATTTCCAAGTATCTGGGAAACAATGAGAATAAATCATGGAGTGTAAACTAGATGTATGGACTATAATAGAGAATGGCAAAGTCGAAGGTAAAGAGGTTGGTGGATTTCCAAGTATCTGGGAAACAATGAGAATAAATCATGGAGTGTAAACTAGATGTATGGACTATAATAGAGAATGGCAAAGTCGAAGGTAAAGAGGTTGGTGGACTTCCAAGTATCTGGGAAACAATGAGCTCACCCGGTGGAGTAATGGAAGAATAATAGGAGAGAATGGCAAAGTCGAAGGTAAAGAGGTTGGTGGATTTCCAAGTATCTGGGAAACAATGAGCTCACCCGGTGGAGTAATGGAAGAATAATAGGAGAGAATGGCAAAGTCGAAGGTAAAGAGGTTGGTGGATTTCCAAGTATCTGGGAAACAATGAGAATAAATCATGGAGTGTAAACTAGATGTATGGACTATAATAGAGAATGGCAAAGTCGAAGGTAAAGAGGTTGGTGGATTTCCAAGTATCTGGGAAACAATGAGAATAAATCATGGAGTGTAAACTAGATGTATGGACTATAATAGAGAATGGCAAAGTCGAAGGTAAAGAGGTTGGTGGATTTCCAAGTATCTGGGAAACAATGAGAATAAATCATGGAGTGTAAACTAGATGTATGGACTATAATAGAGAATGGCAAAGTCGAAGGTAAAGAGGTTGGTGGATTTCCAAGTATCTGGGAAACAATGAGAATAAATCATGGAGTGTAAACTAGATGTATGGACTATAATAGAGAATGGCAAAGTCGAAGGTAAAGAGGTTGGTGGATTTCCAAGTATCTGGGAAACAATGAGAATAAATCATGGAGTGTAAACTAGATGTATGGACTATAATAGAGAATGGCAAAGTCGAAGGTAAAGAGGTTGGTGGATTTCCAAGTATCTGGGAAACAATGAGAATAAATCATGGAGTGTAAACTAGATGTATGGACTATAATAGAGAATGGCAAAGTCGAAGGTAAAGAGGTTGGTGGATTTCCAAGTATCTGGGAAACAATGAGAATAAATCATGGAGTGTAAACTAGATGTATGGACTATAATAGAGAATGGCAAAGTCGAAGGTAAAGAGGTTGGTGGATTTCCAAGTATCTGGGAAACAATGAGAATAAATCATGGAGTGTAAACTAGATGTATGGACTATAATAGAGAATGGCAAAGTCGAAGGTAAAGAGGTTGGTGGATTTCCAAGTATCTGGGAAACAATGAGAATAAATCATGGAGTGTAAACTAGATGTATGGACTATAATAGAGAATGGCAAAGTCGAAGGTAAAGAGGTTGGTGGATTTCCAAGTATCTGGGAAACAATGAGAATAAATCATGGAGTGTAAACTAGATGTATGGACTATAATAGAGAATGGCAAAGTCGAAGGTAAAGAGGTTGGTGGATTTCCAAGTATCTGGGAAACAATGAGAATAAATCATGGAGTGTAAACTAGATGTATGGACTATAATAGAGAATGGCAAAGTCGAAGGTAAAGAGGTTGGTGGATTTCCAAGTATCTGGGAAACAATGAGAATAAATCATGGAGTGTAAACTAGATGTATGGACTATAATAGAGAATGGCAAAGTCGAAGGTAAAGAGGTTGGTGGATTTCCAAGTATCTGGGAAACAATGAGAATAAATCATGGAGTGTAAACTAGATGTATGGACTATAATAGAGAATGGCAAAGTCGAAGGTAAAGAGGTTGGTGGATTTCCAAGTATCTGGGAAACAATGAGAATAAATCATGGAGTGTAAACTAGATGTATGGACTATAATAGAGAATGGCAAAGTCGAAGGTAAAGAGGTTGGTGGATTTCCAAGTATCTGGGAAACAATGAGAATAAATCATGGAGTGTAAACTAGATGTATGGACTATAATAGAGAATGGCAAAGTCGAAGGTAAAGAGGTTGGTGGATTTCCAAGTATCTGGGAAACAATGAGAATAAATCATGGAGTGTAAACTAGATGTATGGACTATAATAGAGAATGGCAAAGTCGAAGGTAAAGAGGTTGGTGGATTTCCAAGTATCTGGGAAACAATGAGAATAAATCATGGAGTGTAAACTAGATGTATGGACTATAATAGAGAATGGCAAAGTCGAAGGTAAAGAGGTTGGTGGATTTCCAAGTATCTGGGAAACAATGAGAATAAATCATGGAGTGTAAACTAGATGTATGGACTATAATAGAGAATGGCAAAGTCGAAGGTAAAGAGGTTGGTGGATTTCCAAGTATCTGGGAAACAATGAGAATAAATCATGGAGTGTAAACTAGATGTATGGACTATAATAGAGAATGGCAAAGTCGAAGGTAAAGAGGTTGGTGGATTTCCAAGTATCTGGGAAACAATGAGAATAAATCATGGAGTGTAAACTAGATGTATGGACTATAATAGAGAATGGCAAAGTCGAAGGTAAAGAGGTTGGTGGATTTCCAAGTATCTGGGAAACAATGAGAATAAATCATGGAGTGTAAACTAGATGTATGGACTATAATAGAGAATGGCAAAGTCGAAGGTAAAGAGGTTGGTGGATTTCCAAGTATCTGGGAAACAATGAGAATAAATCATGGAGTGTAAACTAGATGTATGGACTATAATAGAGAATGGCAAAGTCGAAGGTAAAGAGGTTGGTGGATTTCCAAGTATCTGGGAAACAATGAGAATAAATCATGGAGTGTAAACTAGATGTATGGACTATAATAGAGAATGGCAAAGTCGAAGGTAAAGAGGTTGGTGGATTTCCAAGTATCTGGGAAACAATGAGAATAAATCATGGAGTGTAAACTAGATGTATGGACTATAATAGAGAATGGCAAAGTCGAAGGTAAAGAGGTTGGTGGATTTCCAAGTATCTGGGAAACAATGAGAATAAATCATGGAGTGTAAACTAGATGTATGGACTATAATAGAGAATGGCAAAGTCGAAGGTAAAGAGGTTGGTGGATTTCCAAGTATCTGGGAAACAATGAGAATAAATCATGGAGTGTAAACTAGATGTATGGACTATAATAGAGAATGGCAAAGTCGAAGGTAAAGAGGTTGGTGGATTTCCAAGTATCTGGGAAACAATGAGAATAAATCATGGAGTGTAAACTAGATGTATGGACTATAATAGAGAATGGCAAAGTCGAAGGTAAAGAGGTTGGTGGATTTCCAAGTATCTGGGAAACAATGAGAATAAATCATGGAGTGTAAACTAGATGTATGGACTATAATAGAGAATGGCAAAGTCGAAGGTAAAGAGGTTGGTGGATTTCCAAGTATCTGGGANGAGGATGTTGTTGGAGTAAGTGAGAAGAGATAAACCAGTGCCTCTGTACGGAATCCGGAGGACTTATTGAATGATATCAATGAGGAGGATGTTGTTGGAGTAAGTGAGAAGAGATAAACCACTGCCTCTGTACGGAATCCGGAGGACTTATTGAAAATGATATCAATGAAGAGGATGTTGTTGGAGTAAGTGAGAAGAGATAAACCAGTGCCTCTGTACGGAATCCGGAGGACTTATTGAATGAAATCAATGAGGAGGATGTTGTTGGAGTAAGTGAGAAGAGATAAACCAGTGCCTCTGTACGGAATGGGCTCCTATTTAGGAAAATCAATATTTTACTCTAGGATATATTTTTTGCGCTTTGGAACAACTTTATATCAAATTAACGCATCCTGAACTTGTACTTTGCAATTTCGGTTTTCCGGTGATGCTAACCCCCAAAAATCTGGGTTATGCCGGAAATTTTCAAATTTCATATATTTTTGGGATTCTGATTTATAATTTCGGGGGTTCGTTCCCGGTTATTTTTGGTTATCTCCTTTAGTTTTCCCAGGAAAAAATATACTAAAAAGCATAATTTTTGGCGGGTCCCTTCGACTTGACTTGGATTCTTATTAAGTACCTACCTAAATAATAAAAGAAAAACTTTGTTAGAGTATGCCAACTGGCCTCTGCATTTTTATGCTTAGACTTGCTGATGAACGCACCTTCAGATACGTCCTTTTCCTTGGCTGTAGAATTGCTCTTAGCCAAAACAGCTGATTCTGTTTTACCCTTTCAAACATTGCAAATATTTTTCCAGAAGATTTTGGGTATGTTAATGAGGGATCTCTCTCCCGTCATTTTCTATAGCTCTTACAGTTTGGAATTTGTATTTCTATCCCCAAAAGAGTAATTTTTACCGATAAATTTCAAGATTCTACGTTTAGTCATCGTTGCGTTCTGTTGATTATGAGTGAAGTCAGTAAAACAACTGGGCTTTGTGGTTTATATGTATAGATGGCTCGTAAATAGAAAGAAAAGTACTGTACTCTCTATTATTGTGTCCTTGAAAGAATTCTCTTACCTCAATGTGTTCTCCATTGCCAGGGGCAGGGTCAATATCCGATAATTTAACCTTTGACTCAGAAGCTTCAGGTTCTTTAACATTAGTCAACATTTTGGTGGATATAGAAACGTCACATTTCTTTTCACTGGGTTCTGCGGTGTTATATTTCCATTCACTGGTGCATATATTTTCAGCGATATTTGTCTGATTGAAGAGTTCAGCAAATTCTTTGTAATTTTGGCTAGAGTTCTTGCGATTTTGAGCTTCAACAACTGCATCTTCAATTGAGATTGTTTTGATTGTAGATTTCATAGAGGGGGACCGCGAACAATTTAAATTTTTTAAACCATTAATGGATTTTTTATGAACAATTTTAGAAGAATTTTTTAAACTAAAATTGGTTTTTGGTTCATTTTGCATCATATTGATAGTTGATGTTTGTTTCTTGACTCCAAAACTAAAATTGGTTTTTGGTTCATTTTGCATCATATTGATAGTTGATGTTTGTTTCTTGACTCCAAAATTCTCTTTGCTTGACTCTACATTACCTCTACCATAATCACTCAATGTTTTATTAATTTCATATTTTTTTGTTTTCAATTTGTCATCACTAATTTTCCGTCTCACTGCAACTTTCTCAATTTCATTTTGAAATTTACTGATATTTGTGGCTACTATATTATTCTTGTGGTCAATATTTCGTTGAATTCTTTTCTTTCTAAATATTTTTTGTTCTTTGTCTGTAACATTTCTTTTTAATTTATCATTGTCATCCATATTTGAACTTTCAGACATTACAGAAATCGTATCACTTTCCATATCAAAGTTATCTGTATTTGATGATCCTGTTTCACTTCCAATATCATCACTAGATTTATCAACCACAACATTCGTTTTACTATTCAATTGAATAACAATTTCCTTTTTTTGATTGATTTCATTGGTTTTGAGTTCCCCATTTAAACGTTCGTTTTGTTTTTTCATTTCCCTTCCAACGTTTTTAACATTTTTATTAATTATTTCATCACTTGTGCTGAATTTTTCTTTTAAAGGACTAAATCCTTTCTGATTATTGGAACTAGATTTTGTTTCATCTTGACTAGTTTTACGACTCAAAAATTGTTTTGATTTATTTTGAAAACTCATTGTAGGTTCACTAATTTTTCTAAAAACTTGTGACTTTTTATTATTAACAACATTTTTTTTATTTAATAACTTTCGATCATTTACTTTCGGTGATTTCAATATAATTTCACTGGTAAGAATCATATCGCTAATACTTGAATTCGAATTTGATAACGATAACGGTGTTCTATCAGAAGACATGTGATTGTTATTTGTCACAAAATTATCTTTTTTCAATATTTCACCCACAACTTTAACTACTACTTTCTCGTTATCATCATTATTTCTCATTTCCACTTTATTTTTTTCTACATTTATATTCGAAGTATTTTGTTCACCATCACTTTCGTTCATTATTTTTCTTTTTTCTAAAACGTTACTTTTTATTTCTAGTTCGTTAATATTAATTCCAATTTCCACAATGTCACTATTTTGCAGTACAATATTTGTTTTATTGGTTTCCGTGCAAGCAATCAATACATCCGATTTATTTGCAATTTTTGTATTGCTACTGGTACTATTAAAACCACTTTCAGAATGAACTATAAATTCGGATGCTTTTTCTAAAGGTTCTTTAAGCATGTTTATATTATTTTCAATTGATTTTAAATTGTGTATTGGATTTCTTACTAAATTATTGTTGTCAACATCGAAAGATGTAAATTTACCATCACGTGTGCCCGAATCATCATTTAACACGTGTAAACATATTTCCATCTTCTCATTCCTTTGTGGATTTGTTTCATTGTATTTACTTTGACTATTTTCAGTGATTTCTTTTGCGTGTTTACTTTTTATTTCACCATCGATTGTATCATTACTTGAAATTGAACTTAAAGATTCTAAACCACTATCAACAACCACAATTGGAGTATCGATATTTGATTCAATATCAATTAATTCATTTGATTCATTTTGGATGGTATTTTTTGATTTATTAATATTAATTTTAGCACCAGAAAGTTGTTTATTCAATTTTTTGTTTTTATTTAAAAATGGAGAAATTGGTTTGATTTGATTTATTTTACTTGACGATCGTAATGAGCTTTCAAATGAGTTGAATTTGAACATTATTCAAATGTGTTATACACAGTTTATAGTTTATTTACATAATTTTGTTAGTTCTAAAGAAAATTTAGGCATTAACAAGCAGGCTTCCATGGATAGGGACTGCACATTAATTAATAATTGTTCAAGAAGGAGTAAAAACAGACAATTCACTTATCATCGATTACAAGTCAAGAAGAAATATCGAAATTTGATATTTCTGTTTCAAGTTACCTACATAGATATATCAAATGAAAGGAAAAATAAAACCGTTCATCTGCCGTTGAACAATTTTCATGATATTTGGTAGGTAGGTGCCATTTGGATTCCAAATTTGCACTGAAATTCTGTCACTCATAGTCATTTATGTAGGGATCCGACGAGTTCATCGGGTCTCATTCGATAACTCGCAGGTTTCACGAATTCGTTGGAATTTCACATCAATGTTTTTTACAATTTTACCCCACAATACATTTTATTACAGACTTATATTTCCTCTTTTTTTTTATTATTTCAATATTATTATGAAACTGGTTGCAGGTCTCTATTGAGACTGATTTCAACTATCTTTGCGACCTATGTTTACATCTACTGTGACCACTTTATCGAAGAGACAGGGATGGAATTAGATTCGAACCAACAGCCTCCTGGTTACGAATTCCAGCTCCTCAACCAAGCTGTGTATTTTTGTCATGATGATTCCAAAGGTTCATTATTGAAGATAATAAAGCAAAACTCTGTGTTTGGTTTATTATTTAACACATGGGTGTCTTACCTATTTCACTGAGATATAGACGCTACCCGAAATTTGATAATTTACGTTTCAAGCTATTTTTTGGTTAAATTTCAACTACTTCACTTGTTTGGTGAAACTATACCAATTAGGAGATTGTAGGCCTGTTTTTTCAACTTATTTAAAATAACGTAAATAATCGAACTTCTGAGGAAATTTCTATAAAAAGTGGAAATTTTGTTATATTATTTTCAAGGTCAAATCAAATTCCAGAAGAATTGAAAATTTCTCTATTCTCTACGTTATTTCACTTTTTATCTTAACCTCAAGAAACTAATTAATCCATTTGTCCAAGAAGGTAAGAAATGCTCATATTGTGACAAAACCGAGCACGTATTATCTATTCAGGTGTTTTTTCTGCGGGATGTTCATAGGTGATCATAATAATAATCATCATATTTTATTTGTTGTGTATTGTATATTCCGTACAATACAAACTCGCCCAATACAAAGACTGTTAAATTTTTATTATCTACTTGAACTAAAAAGTAATTGCCACCTAATAACAATGCCGAGTGCACAGCTGAGCTATGAAAGTCTGATATATACTGGCACGATTTTTATCAACTATGCTTTAGATAATCAAATACCCCCCCAAATAAAATATTTTGCGATAAAAAGTTCGTTATTTACAAAAAGCATATAAATCCCGTGTGCCAAATTTCAAAACTTCCTACTCCCTTTTTCCTTCTTTAGTTGTCATTTTGTCAATTCACAACTTTAGACCATCTCAGAAATATCTTCTTTACAGCCTTTGGTCACAAATTTTTACACTTTGGGAATTCTGTCTCCTTAATAGGTTAGAGTTGGTAAGCTCTCATTTATCAAAATTAATGAAAACATAAATGGCTATTTAAAACCAGTTTTTTTTTTTTTTTTTTTTTTTTTTGGAAAGATATTTTTAACATAAAAATTGGTGGGCTCCAATTTAAATCGATTCGGAGGATTCGGCCCCGTCAAAGTGCAATATTTGGGAAAAAAATTCACAAGACAGAGGTTGCATAATTTCTACTTAGTCGTTCTACAGTTTTGACATTGAAACCTGAATCTGGTCACATACATTTTTCAAAGTTTTTGAAATTACAAGCTAATGCTTGAAACTTCGCATGCGCTTTTTCCTGTGGCTGTAAAATTCCTTTTGGTAAAACAGAAATCAGAAAATCAGCTACAGCTGGGATTCGAACCAAGATAAACTAAATTTCGAGTATGGTGGGGGGGGGCAAGTTATTACTTTAATATTTCTTGTCATTTGGGTTGTGTAAATGTATTGTAAAAAACTACGTTTTCATAAGTATAGAATTAGGTATAGAAGATACTGATGGCTTTCTGCAAAAATATAAGAAGACTATGCATCTTAAGATGCCCTAAGTCCTAGGGTAATGTCATGAGGATTTTTTCATGCAACGTAATAAAAATGGGCAAGGTTGAAAAGCCGACTCATGCGAGTCGGCTTCCACAATTTTGAAATAGAATACGATCTGGCGGTGTCACATATCAAACAGATAGGTACGAGAAGTGTGAAAATATTGTGAGGTGTTACTTTACAGGGTTGCTTGGTCGGCCTGAGAGTGTCTTTCTGGTGTTATTTGTAAATTAATTTCAATGCAGAACCTCGGGAATCACCTAAAAAAATACATTGGTCCCCTATGCGCCGTAACGGAAAGTGGTACTTTAGCCACTTAGCGTTGACTGATTTGAATTAAATTTGGAATATGTAGGCCCCATTTGGGGTCTAATTTGTTGTTAACATTTTCGGAGGCACTGACACTGTTTTTAAAACAAAGTTGTCAACGGCATGACGTGTATACCTATCCGAGAATATTTGGAACAGCTCTCGCTTAGGGTACTTCAAGGTACCTTTTACAGCCATGACTTCTTGAATGCCGTTCGGATGATCTTTCGTTCCGGGTGGGATTCAAGCTGCAAACTCCGGCCACAAAGATCGATAACATGACCTGAGCGAACGTTCATTTTGCCGTTTCATTTGTCATGATGGTGGTGACAACAGCATGCCCTATGCTATGCTGATGTTGATAACGGCATGCCCTAAACTAATTGTGTATGATCTTGCAGTCTCGTTTGTCATGATGGTGTTGACAACAGCATAACCTATGCTAAGTACATACACCTTGCCATCTCGTTTGTCATATTAAATTTTGAATTATGAATAATAAAGTTTACAAGAAGTAGCTGATGATCGCCCACAACATTAAGTTGTATCCAGATCTTTACAACACGAGTCCACCTAAACATTTATTGTGCGAGTACAGACCCAACACACCTTAGCACATTGAATAATATACAGGGATAATAAATGACAGTAAATCTCAATCTTCAATATAAAAGGCAATGTCCTTAGTGACTGATCAAAGTAGAGCCAAAACTATTAATGCTACAGACTTGAAATTTGGCAGGGACCTTCGTTGCACCATTTGGGTGTGCACTAAGAAAGGATTTTGCAAAATTTTAATTTTAACGGGTAGAAATCGCGAAAAGTAAACAACCCCCATTTTGATTTTCAGGTAATTTTGTTCGAATAAACAACCCCCATTTTGATTTTCAGGTAATTTTGTTCGAATTCAAGTTTTCGACCCACCAACCTTATGTGTTTTTGGCGGCGATTTTTACCCTAAATTTGTAATAAAATTCTAATCTTAAGAGTAACCATTTTTGATATAAAATCTCTCTTTTGACAAAAATTAACTTTTATCTTCTATATTACGTTCGTTTTTCTACACAAAACCTCAATTATATATACAATCATACATTCTACAGGAAATATTTTTTTGAGCTCTAATTTGTTTTATTGCCAAGTCCTTGTTGAGTTCACCTTGCTTGGAGAGACATCCATCTGATGCTAAATTGCTATCTTCTTGGAACTTCTTTCGTTGCCCCCCCCCCATCTATCACTCCAGCTGGTTCACCATCTTTTTTATCTTTTTTTTGGCTCTGTATATTTTGTTTTATTGCCAAGCCCTTATTGAGTTCACCTTGTTTCCATCTGATGTCAACCTTTTAAATTGTCCGTAGGACTGAACTTCCTCCCAGGCAACATTTTTTATAATTCCATTATCCTTGAGGCTATTTTCAAATCCTGTACAAAATAAAACCCACTTGGAATAATAATTGAAGTACAATATGTATAGTACAATGTATCCATCTATACGGGATGTGAACTGTAGAAAACACTCAGTTAAAATGGACACCCTAAAGACCTGGGTAACGCAATTAAATCCTGATTAGCAAATTGTACGCACGTAATAAAGGTTCATACGTACATACGAGTACGTACGTATTGTACTTAAAAAAAGAACAAGAACCTTAGCTCAAGATCATAGGAAGGGTTTTTAATTACGAAAACACATTCTTCAAAGGGGAAACTTTTTCCTATGGTCTTTAAATTTTGGGCATTTTTAGGGGAAACCCAATCAGGGTTGTTTTTGAAATTTCATATGGAACTAATAATAATAATATAACTCTTTATTTATAATTTTAACAAAGAAAATTACAAAGGGCGTAATTATTGCCTGCGGCAATCTCTACCATCAAACACATTCGACAACCACTTTACTATTCAACAAAGTAGAAAGTAGACAAAAAAGAAGAAGGAAAAAAAACTACCCCTACCCATTGTGTAATCCAATTTCAATAAATACTATAATAATTCTGTGAACTGTAGAAAACACTCATTTAAAATGGACATATTGAGGCATCGGGTGACCTAATTCAAACCTAATTAGCAAATTCTATAAGAACGAAATAAAGGTGCATACCCAGTTTCATCAAAATCGGACAAGGCGTTCGAGAGTTATTGTGGTACAAACAGCCGTTTAAAAAGAACTCGAATGAAGCTATTTGTACTCAAATTAGGATTGAAATTATTCCTAATTGAAGTTGAGAATTTATACACCTTCTCTTTGTCGTATCATTTCATATTTACCAAATAAGGTCTTTTTGAGTTCATTCCAGTTCATGTTCAGGTAGTTCCCAAATTTTGAAAATTACAAGAAAAAACTCGAAGATAGACAATAAGTGTTTTTCGAACTTTAAAAACTCCATACATTGCTGTTTCTTTGTGTTTATGAGCACCTTTAAACGGTTGACCTTCTTTAACTTTACTCATACATAAAAAGGAAAGTATTTTAATGGTCTGAAATTTTCCATGTCGAGTTTTGGATATTAAAACACATTTTGATGTTCCAGAGCCCAAATCTCTAGTTTCAGTCATTGGTATGTGCGTATGTCTATCGGTCTGTCTGTAAACGGTATATCTAAACAACGCTAATTGCTAGGTACAAAAATCTTATGTAATACACATAAGATTTCAAAGTTGACCTCCCTGGGGATTCCCTGAACGTGTCAAACATTTGAAAATCACTAAAAGATGCTTCCCTTTAAAATAAAGTGTTTTTGATATTCGAAAAAACAACGCTAAAAGCTAGAGACAAAAATGTATTACATAAGATTTCAAAGTTGACCTCCCTGAAATTTTGGTATTATACCCCAAATTAAACCATCTGATAGTGTGACCAATTTTACAGGGGCGGGTACCATGTGGCTTCCAGGGGGTTCAACTTTTTTTTTTGAAACGAACCCCAATCTTGTGATACATTTTCAGAAAGGCAAGAGAATTAGAAGTAGGTAGTTTGCAAAAAAATTTACACGTCTAGCGTGTTTAATTTCAAAATAAGATATGACTTCCAAAAGTGTCTAAAACTAGGCGAATTTTTTGCAATGGGATATTGAATGATTGCATAGGACACCAATGTTGAGGAATCTGCTTTTTATACATAANGGCAAGAGCTATCCCGGTCCTTTTTGTAGCAAAACAAGTTTTAGAATACATGACATACCTTAAAACACCAAAACAATATGCATAAAAAAGTTTCAGGCATATTCATTTCTTGACCCCCCCATAACTCCACCCCTGATTGGAGCAAAAGTGCCAAATACTCACCAAGGAAGCATGATAACAATCGGGGACGTCATGCAAAAAATGAAGTCAATCGCAAAATAATTCGATCTGAAAAATTGGTCACACCATCAGATGGTTTCATTTGGGGTATAATGCCATGCAAAATTTCAAAACTCCACATAAAGCTGTTCAAAAAATATTCAGGCGGTCTCGGACTTTTGGGACACCCTGTATATGAAATTTTAGAATGACTCAGTTTTAACTGTTTTGTTAATTATCACTAACAGATTCTCCAACTCATAACAGTCATTAAGATTAATTCTCAGATAGAAAACTAATAAAATTTACATCTTAAACATTAAAATAATGAACCTTTGACATTGTCCTAAATGAAATCTACATATATAGCGTTACGTTGTACGGTCCGTGGAACCTTGCCCATTTCTTGTATGAAAAACACCTAATAACTTTAAGATATATACTATACAAGGGAGCACCGTCTACTTCGGTGATCTCTTTGCAGGCTGAAACTTTTGGCAGGAGTTAGTATTTTTCCATAAAGCCAATATCTTCTATATCTATACTTATAAAAGGCAACGGCCAGGTGGTCTACTTCTGTTCTTCTTTGACTTCACCTTTTCCCAATTCTATTTGGGGTCGGCGTTGCCTTCCCTCATTCTGCCATGCCACAAACATCTTTTCAGTGCCTATTCTCTTTAGCTGTATTACCTTTGTTTCAAAATACGTAGAATAAAAAATAAAATAAAAAAATCTGGTGTGAACATCACACGACTTTCCTTATCTATAAAAAAAGAAGAAAGTATTGTAATGGGCTGAAATTTTCGATGTCGAGTTTTCAATGCCAGAACATGTTTTGAAGTACCCAGAGCGGAAATACAATTACACTTCTTGATATATTACACTTCAACCTAAGTTGTATTTTTCAATTTCTTATACGAAATTGATATGAATTGGCACTAAATTTCAAAATCTTGCTCTTTCCATTCTCATTTTAGGCGGAATCGCCAAAAAGTTGCCTTCAACCGCTAATAAGCGGCCAACAATATATCAGACTATAACCCAAGTTGTATTTTTCAATTTCTTGTATGAAATTGATATGAATAGGCACCAAATTTCATGTTCTAGCTTTTTCCATTCTGGCTTCAAGGAAGCGCCAAATAGCGGCTTTCAACCTCTAATTAGCGGCCAACAATATATTACACTTCAACCTAAGTTATATTTTTCAATTTCTTGTATGAAATTGATATGAATAGTCACCAAGTTTAAAGTTCTAGCACCGTTCTCATTATTATTATTAAGCAGGATATGTGAAAAACGCTAAAAAGCGGCATAAAACCGCCAACGGTGTATTCGATTTTCACCAAAAGCTTATTTTGTCGTTCATGGCATAAAACTGACATACATACCAAATTTCAAGTCTCTAGCACTTGCCGTTCTCGAGATATATTGTTCACAGACAGACAGACAGACACACACACGGACCAATGGCTGAAACTCAAGATTTGGGCCCTGAGGACCCCAAAACGTGTTTTGGCATTTAAAACTCGACATCGAAAATTCCAGCCCATTAAAATATTTTCCTTTTTATAGGGTAAGGAAAGTAAAAAACCGTTTGTCCACCCCTCCCCCTAGCCACTTATCTTGTATGACCGATTTTATTAAATTTGGTATGAATGTCCCATTTGCCCATTTGGAGTCCAATTATATCCAAGAACACAGCCAGTCACATCCTACATCTAAAGGGTTGCTTCTAAAAAAAACAAATCTTAGGTTCTTTTTAAAAAAAAAAAAAAAAAAAAATTTNAAATAAAAAAAAAATTCTTAACGTGTCTTTAACATCTATTGGCCATTCAAGATGGGGGTTTCACCCTCCATTCGCTGGAAACTTGCAAACCAGCTACCCACAGTGACCTCACCCAGCCTGGTTTGGACCACCTGGTACAACCTCGATGGGCGTTGCTTAACTTCAGTGATCAAACGAGAACTGGTGTATTCAACGTGCCATACACTCTGTCAATCTTAGTATCTATACAATATTGTTATTTTTTTTTGTTGTATTTTCAATATCTTGAATACGATTCTTGAACAAATATGTAAACAACTATTTTTAATTTTTCGTAAATTATGATGGATGGGTGATGAAAATATCTCAAAAATTAATCTATTTTATATTACATATTTTATAATATATTTAAACATAATTATTAAATTATTTTTTGAAAAGAAAAAAAAAATATTGCACAAACACGAACTCATAAATCTCGCGTCAAACCTATTTATCGAATGGGAACGAAAAAATCTCGCGTCACAGGCATTTATCGAAATGAACGAAGAACGAGTTTTTTAAATCGCACAGCTCATGATCCAAGTCTCATGACTAAACAACCACTGAGTAGTAAATTCATAAAAGAGAGGATATGTACAGCTCATGATTCTGATAGAAGATGGAAGGGAATGTCTTACTCAATGGAAGTTGAGCTACTCTTAGGAAGATTTGGAAGGGACTGATAGGAATTCAGAACATTGAACACGGAAAATTTCACTTTCCAAGTTTTATTACTAGTAGTTCTGTCAACTGCAGAGCTCACTCCCCATTCGGCAGCAGGTGGCCCAACTCGTTAAATTAGAATACTCTGTCAAGTAAAACCATATTGAAGGTTCTATATCTTCACGTTAAATTGGAATACTCTGTCAAGTAAAACCATATTGAAGATTTTATATCTTCACGTTAAATTGGAATACTCTGTCAAGTAAAACCATATTGAAGGTTCTATATCTTCACGTTAAATTGGAATACTCTGTCAAGTAAAACCATATTGAAGGTTCTACATCTTCACATTAAATTGAAATACTCTGTCAAGTAAAACCATATTGGAGGTTCTATATTTTCACGTTAAATTGGAATACTCTGTCAAGTAAAACTATATTGAAGGTTCTATATCTTCACTTGACTAAAAATGTATTCATATAAAACCATTTATATGAATCCAGGCCCTAACAACCAAGAACATTCATGACTGAACGAAGTGGGGTCCAGACATAAATCCACCATTTTTCTTTTGCTTGTCTTTTTGTAACACCATAGCTCTCGAAAGTTTTAATTCTGATGAAACTTAAGGACTTTCATTAAGTTCATAGAACGGGCTGATTAGTTCCTTGCCCTAACCAGGGCCTCGTGGTGGGAGTTTTAAGATTTCATAGAACTACCCACATAATATTCTGGAGTGAAACGGGCACTGTGGACCTCTTTGCTCTAAAAACGTCACTCTTAACTTTAAGAACAAACACTGGATATTTCTAGCCACGGGATAAAGCTATCACATTGACAAAGACCTTGGACTGACAAACAAAATACATTCGTCACACTCTGCTCGCTACAAACCATTCTCACCAGCTTTGAATTACAGAGTCCGCATAAAATAGAACCGGTCATCGTAAGGACTGCTGTCTTGCTCTCATACCCACACTCTGCAAAATGTTTTGTTACAGTGATGGTATGCTTTCATTCTGGTGAGTAGAACCGGTCATCGTAAGAACTGCTGTTTTTCTCTCATACCCACACTCTGCAAAATGTTTTTTTTAATGGTGGGATGTCTACGTAGTACTTATATTTTGTTCAGATTTTTTCATTTTGGAGAGTTGAAATGAATCAAAGAAATTTTAAGAAAGAGCTTGGCCAAATTTAGATATCCGAATGTCGAAGACCTACAAGGTTCGGAAAATTTTAGCCTTATTTTTCTTTTATATGTTCAGACCTTTCTTCTTTTTTACTTTCCTTATCCTATGAAAAGAAAAAAATTGTCGTCGAGTTTTGAATGGCAAAATAGGTTTTGAGGTACCCAGAGCACAAATCTCGAGTTTCAGCCATTCGTCCATGTGTACGTTTGTGTGAACAAGATATATTACGCGGACACCAAAGGCATGCATACCAAATTTCAAGTCTCTAGTGCTTACCGTTCTTAAGATTTCTTGTTTAAAGACGAACAGACAAACACATGGACCAATGAAACTCAAAACTTGGGTACTGGACACCTGAAAACGTGTTTTGGCGTTTAAAACGGGGCATAAAAAATTTCAGCTCATTACGTGTGATTTTCACACCATATTTTTTGTCTCAATTTAAACCAAAAAACTTTGGAAAAAAGGGCCATATGATTACTTCCTCGATATTTAAATTCCCACACGATATGAATGGGTTAACCTTGTTCAGGGTACACCTACATACATCCTCATTGGCCCTCTGATAGACGTGTTGTTCATTACAAAACTAATGAATGTAAACTGTAATGCGATTAGTTCACCAGACTAACAAATAACGAATTGTTCATTTTAGGGAGCGTGGGCGGGAACGCATGTTAATTACTAAGTACCCGTTGCCATTGGTAAGGTAAAGAAAAATACTATTTTAACCAGTGCCGGCTCTAGGGTAGTTCGAGGCGTTCCGTCGAACAGGGTGCCAGACAAACAACTGAAGGCGCAGAATAGGGGGCGCTGACAAACAACTGAAGGCGCAGAAAATTGAATGAATAACACAAATAGCACTCGTGCAATGAGAGTAAAAAAATGAAATGTATGAATGGCCAATCACAGAAAGTTACAACTTCGCGTTACCAACTCAACACAAGGAATCGCAACAAATGCGCTACATAGAACTAGGCACGTTGTTGGCACGTTTGTACCCTCGCTACACTGATATACGTAGTTGTGTTGGCAGGCATCGGCGCTGATGTTAGCAGAAGTGAGCAGCTGACGGCAGCTTTATTTCTTACAGGTACCTCTTTTCTGAATTTTCTTGTGAAATAATAAAAAAAAAAAAAAAAAAATTGTACCCACTTATTCAATATCGATAAAGTAGACAGTTGAGGAGGGGGGGACATTTTTCACTTTCGAACAGGGCGCTGATATTATTGGAGCCGGCACTGATTTTACCTCTAGTAAAAAAATAGGGAGTCCTTATTAGCCTTTCTGGCCAATTTGATGGTTCATTTTGTTGTTGTGGCGATGTTCCTTTTAAAATCAACGGCTTTCTCCATTTCTAGATTCGGGTTCGACAAATGCTTGAAAAAGGTTAATTGAAGTTACCGGAAAGGATTTGATGGTCCTTGGCTGGAAATGTCATGCTATGCGCTCCAGGCCGTCCCGGTGCGTAGAGCCGACCATGTGGTTCATTTTATACAGTGTTACTACAAAAGATTTTGTAATCTTTACTTAAAATTGTGTACACAAATCAGATCAAAATATTCGATGTAGAATTTTTATGCCACGTCTTTGGGTCTCTCCCATAGGTCTCGTACTGTCAGATTGGTTGGACGTGCTGGGCAGTGGAAAAGATGGTGAACATCATGTGGTCTTATATTGCACAGGTTAAATTTGTCTTGAATGCTGGAGTCAAGTCTGTGCATATAATGGTTGAGGATAGGAGACCAACCAGATCGTAGTTGCACCAGTCTTGATCTTTTTTTTTTTGGGGTAATTCACGTTCTTCTTTGGCTATTGGTGGTGGAGGTTCATTTAAAATTCTGTTGGGTTTATAGTTCTGTATTGTATCGTCCACTGTTCTGGTATGAATTTGATTATTGCACAGTTCCATATCTATTATAGGAGAGGGCAGGAAACAGTCAATGTTGGATTTTAGTGTCAGCAAAGATCTCTTCATATTCCGTGGTGGAGATGATCTAGTGACTAGAAGATTGCTGGGGACCCTCCACATGACTAGATAAAGATATTGCTCTGATATCATAAGGTTGTGTGGTTTAACAGGTAAGATTAGTATTTCTGAGTGTAAATGCTCTATATTTGACATTAGTACACATCCTGTTGTTGTTCATAAGGCCGCATTTTGGCATATTTGGATTTTTTTCCACTGACTGTCTCTGAGGTGAGTTGACCATACTGGTGCCGCATAGGTTAGTAAGGGGCGGCTTAGAGCTTTGAATGCTATAAACATTCTTTCCTTTTTCTTGCCCCATGATGTTCCGTCAAGTGATTTGAACATATTATTTCTGATTTTGAGTTTGTTAATGATGTTTGCAGTATGAGCGTTAAATGAGAGCGTAGGGTCAAAAGTGACACATAAAATCTTGGGCGTTTGAACAGTCGGAAGTTGGTTCATCTCACTTGTCCAAGTTGAAAATAGTGTGACAGTAGATTTTTCTGGGGAAAGTTGCAGGTTTCGATCACTTAGCCAAGTGGCTCAGTGATCCATTAGTCTGTGTGTATGTCTGTCTGTAAACAAGATATCTCTAGAACTGTAAGGTATGTATGTCACTTTCATGCCAACACCAACCACCAAACTTTTGGTTAAAATCGAATCTGCTGCTGGCGATTATAATTCTCTCCTTCGAATATACAGTTGGCGGTTTTCATACATTCTTCCTAAATAGAGAACAGCAAGAGGCAGAACTTGAATTTTGGTATGTGTGCCTTGTATATGAAAACGACAAGTCCTACCGTTTACAAGACATATTGTGCACAGACCGACACACATACACGGACCAATGTCTCAAACTAAAAATTTGGACTCTGGTGACCTCAGAAGGTGTTATGGCATTGAAAACTCGACATCAAAAATTTCAATTTCAGCCCTTTATTCTTTTTTTACAGACAAGGAAAGTCGTGTGATGTTCACATTCCAGATTTTAATTCCATTTTTTCTGCAACTGAAAATACTCAACACGTGCAGACGAAGGCTGCTTCTATGCAACGGGAAAATGGAAGATTAATTTTAGGTGAATGAGCGGGGTTACGCATGTTACATGTTTTTGTAAGGTACGGAGTTAGTTATTTCATCATACATGGTTTCTATGAAGACGTCCTAACGATGCCTGGTTCTTTTTCAACTTGAAAACTAATAATTTATTTTAGGGAGAACGAGGGGAAGTGCATGGAACGTCCAAAAACACGTTGCCGTTAGTTATTTGTCGAGCCGTAAGATTACCCTAGGTCAGGGGTTCCCAAACTTTTTGGTACCGCGCCCCCTTTTCTTGAAATGAAAGACACCCACGCCCCCTCCCCTTTGCATTATAAATTATGAATGCGTATGGGTGTTGCTGAATGCTATCTCATTGAAAACGCTAATGTGTTGCTGAATGCTATCCCATTCAAAACGCTAATGTGCTGTTGAATGCTATCTCATTGAAAACGCTAATGTGTTGCTGAATGCTATCTCATTCAAATTTTCTAAACATCATGTTAAATAAAATTACCTTTGTAAAAAAATTGTGTACGTAAATTTACCGATATGACAATAATTGATTCTGTCATTTTTCAACTGGTCTCCCGCCCCTTGGCTTGCCTTCACGCCTGAAAGAGAGGCGCGCCCCCAATTTTGGAAACTCTGATTTAGGTGGTAGGAAATATTATTTCAAAAAATCTGTTGAAGAATTTTCTTTCGTTAAAGTTGAATTCGTTTTCATCATCAAAAACTAAAGGAATGGTGTTATAAAGAAAAGCATGCGACAAACTTACCCTTGAATTTTTAAATCTCAAACTTCCAGAACGACGAAGTGTTCCACTCCTGATGTAATTTTCATCCAATTCAACGGGTGCTCCATCTGTGCCTGATCTTCGAGTCAACTCACATAACTCCGGGACAGGTTGTACCTGAATAGTAAAAATAAAATATCAACTGATACATCTACTAATATTATAAAGCAAAGGTTCCCGACCGGGGGGGGGGGGGGGNTCAACACCACCTACATGTCAGAAGACAATGAGGGGCAATTACTGATATATAGGAGAAGGATATAAGAAAATAGGAGAGGAGTTATGAATGATATAAGAGTAATTTAGGAGTTTCCAAAGAGATCCGGCTGGATCTCCATAGTGTTGTACACATCAATAGCCATTATTATAGTGGACCTAAAATAACAAACGTCCTTCCGGTTTGGGATATTGAACAGTGTGGAGGCGTCTGATCTCAGTATGAAATTTGGGAAGCAAAAATTAATTTTGCCAAGTAAAATCGAGTTTTGGATTTTCCGGGTAATATATCGCGGAGTAGTTTAATTTGGTATTTTAATATTTTATAGCCCGGGATGAGAGAGATTCTAGTACTAAATTTTCAATAAGAAGTTCACATTCAATATAATGGGGATATTTAGGGTAAAAGTGATTTTTTTTATGAAATAGATATCTAGAAAATCATGATCTTGTACTCTTTCTACAAATTTTTTTGAAATTTGGGTTTTCGGATACCACAAGACGGCGTATTCAAGGACAGATCTTACAATTGATTTATAAAGAAGTGTTATGGCTTCTTAGAGGGGCGCAAACAGAACATATTTATTCTGGCTAAGAAAAAAAAATCCTCATGATGGACAATTTTTAATATTAAAAATTGTCGTCTAAAAATTCTAAATGAGTCGATTGACACTGAACAAGAAAACGAAATGGTTTTTCAGTGGAAAATGATCAAACTTATTTAAGTAACTCGGTCAACTTTAAGAAGAATTCAGTGGTAATTCCTGATGTTTCATATGTCACCTGACAATGAAAGCTCTGCAGATCGCCACTAACTATTGATGTTAATCCAATGCTGTGGCGAACGGGATTCAACAGGAGCTGATTTGTTAGAGGTAGAAAGTGGTTCCGGGGCATAAAATAGAAGAAGATATTTTAAATGGAGCTCATTGGCCCGAGAACAAAAATACCTACTGACCGTTTTTAGAGATACAGAATGGCTAAGTATGTACAAAAAATACTCTTCATTCCTTGAATTTTCGAAAATGAAAAAATAGGTATTTTATGAATTTTTGATGCAGCGTTAAACGTAAACTGTATGTCCGAGAAACAAATTTCTTTGTAAAAAATGTAAATGTAGAATTTCTTTGTGATAAAGCACTCATTGTGTGTCCGAGAAACAAATTTCTTTGTAAAAAATGTAAATATAGAATTTCTTTGTGATAAAGCACTTATGAACTAATAATCTCTTCTTCCCTTTTGTTTGCAAGGATGGAACACAACCAATGTCAATCGGCCAAACAGCCTCAGTAGCTCAGTAGGTTGAGGCGGTGGATTCGTAACCAGGAGGCTGTTAGTTCGAATCCAACTCCATCCCCTCTCTTTGACACAAGATAGGATCTTTAGAAGAGGGCACCTATTAAAAATATATACATATGTATATTTTTAATAGGTGCCGAATAGTAATGTAAAAAAAAAAAAACTTACCCTGACTGTCACCGAAGACTCTGAACTTTTTATCAACTCAATAATTTCTTCTCTTGTTTTAGAATCCACATTAACTCCATTGACTTGAATAAGTCTGTCGCCAGGAAGAAGTCCAGTATCATTTTGATGTTGTACAATGGGTCCAGGTTCAGCAAATATTACAGGTTTAAAGGTATACGTTCCACCTTGTCGTTCAACAATCATAGCACGTCTCAAAGAAAATCCAAAATCACTACGAGGTAATTGTCTATGAATGGTCAAATCTCTTGGACTAGGTAACTTTAATAGTTCTATCTCTGGAAGAGGTAGTTCAGTAGATAGATCTTCGTTTGAGGAACCAATACCGTTCGTTGATAGAAATTTTGAATGGAAACCTTGGCCTGGAATCATTTAAAAGTACCTGAAATCTCAGCATACATACTGGTCGAGCATTGGTCAGAGGAGAAGTAGAAGAGCATATTAGAACTACAAGACTCAGGAGGGAATTAGATAAATTGAATCAATAATTCACTGTACGAATCTACCTTTCAATTCTTTGGCTCGACATCAAAAATTTCAGCTTATTACAATACTTTCTCATTTTTTTCGGATATCGAAAGTCGTATGATGTTTACAACCGGTTATTATATTTTTATTCACTTTAAAATACACTTTAGGGTTTTTACTTTATCTTCCCATATACGAAGTATAGGTAAGTAAAGTACTGTATTGGTGAAAAAAAATTATGACGACTAGATACCAAAAAACGGGTCTAGAAAAATGTGTGTCCTTCCGTCCGCAAAAATCGTGTTCGCGCACCTACAGCCTTTAATATTGGTNTTGATAGAAATTTTGAGTGGAAACCTTGGCCTGGAATCATTTAAAAGTACCTGAAATCTCAGCATACCTACTGGTCGAGCATTGGTCAGAGGAGAAGTAGAAGAGAATATTAGAACTACAAGACTCAGGAGGGAATTAGATAAATTGAATCAATTCACTGTACGAATCTACCTTTACAATTATTTGGCTCGACATCAAAAATTTCAGCTTATTACAATACTTTCTCATTTTTTTTCGGATATCGAAAGTCGTATGATGTTTACAACCGGTTATTATATTTTTATTCACTTTAAAATACACTTTAGGGTTTTTACTTTATCTTCCCATATACGAAGTATAGGTAAGTAAAGTACTGTATTGGTGAAAAAAAAATTATGACGACTAGATACCAAAAAACTGGTCTAGAAAAATGTGTGTCCTTCCGTTCGCGCAACTACAGCCTTTAATATTGGTCCGATTTTGATGATATTTGCACACAATATTCCTTGAGTCCATAATGCCTACCAAAACCTTAACAATGGAGATAGCACCCTCTGGGGTGCAGTTATGGGTCAAAACGGGTAATTTTGGGGTGACCCTCTAGAACCCTATTTTGATGAAATTTAAAACACACACTCTTTGTAATATATCATCGGCAAATTTTGGGTCTCATGGGGATATCTTCATCTGGGTTTTTTTTAGGGCACCAAATCTCAAATTCGGGTCACTCTCTAAATGTGGCAATATCACTCCAATTTTCATGAAATTTAAAACAGACACTCTTTGTAAAATATTATAGATAAATTTTGGGTCTCATGGGGCTATCTCCATCTAGGGGTCCTCTAGAGGAATATACAAACACACACAGCAAACCAAATGTTTTTCCTCTGGTAATGTCGCCGCTGGTTGCTACTCACATTAAAGTAGCTACTCAATCGTCCTCACGAGTCATGGTGCTTGTCAGAAATCACAAGCACCAAGTTGAAAATTTTCTGAACTAGCCGGGAATTAAAATAGGGTCGCAGTATGATACCACTAGACGAGGCGGACTACTCTGCAATGACGTCACGCACCCAATCCTTGGTTACATTAAATTACCTTCACCAACTGGACTTGTACTAAATGGTGGCGTTTGAAAGCTGCTTGAATCTTCAGTGGTCAAACTTTCTACACTCGAATAATTTAAACACTTGAGTTGTCTTTCATTTTCCAACTTTTGATCAAAGTTGCCATTCTCATGATTTATAAATGTTCGAGTGATATATTTTGAATTGTTGTGAGGTAAGTTGGAGTAGGTGATAAGTTCATTCTGGAGAGTGTTTTGAAGTAGAACATTGCTGTCGTCCGTGCAGTCTTCATTCAGTACATTGATTTTAGGACCTTTTAGAATTCCTGTATTGAACAGAAGAGACCATCTCTTAACGTAAGTTGTAAAAACAAACAAAAATTGAGCACATAGGTGTGCAATCTGAGAAGCACGCGGCGCAACACACGTCAGAAAACTGTGTCGCCATATTTCCTAATGGTACCGCGTAAGCTGAGAAGCATGCGTGTGTGTGTGTGTGTGTGTGTCTGTCACACCCGTGTGCCGGCATGTCACAGTTTGTAGCACAGACACAGATTTGACGACACTCGCCACGCAACTAGGGATCTAAGATGTCTTTAAATGAACGATTGATTGAGCTGGTGTGTATATAACAAATACAGTTGACATGCACCACTTTAAAATAATAGAAGAAAGAAGAAGAAGATTGAGCTGGTGCGCGAGTTACCTGTGCTAAACTATGTGAGTCATGAAGATTATAGCAAGAAAACGTATAAAGACTCTTTGCGGGCAAACATAGCTAATTTTTTTTTTCTCCATAAATTCACTCTGCCACAAACTTTTCACTCGAATTTTGGAAACGTTGTATAACAGAACCAATTCCTCAATTTCCATATCGGATTCAGATGAGTTGGTATCGGTATCTTCCATCTTCAATGCAAAAATTGCACGCGTGTGCCGCGTGTGCTACGTCCAGCATGCGCTGGTAAAAAAAATCGTGTGTTGCGTGGCTTGCGCCTGCTGCGTCGCGTGCGTGTGCTGCGCCGCGTGCGGCTCAGCTTACGCCCTGTGTTACCCTTAAGACAGGGCGTGTATATGTAAAACATATTGAAGTTTTACACTTGAAGGTAGGTACATAGAATCTAGGAATTGAATAAAAATATCGTGCACTAAAAAGGAAAACAGTCTACCATATACCATCCACCGTACGTAACTTAGTCTTGACCGAAATTAGGTGGTACCTATAGTTATTTATCACGCTGCATATGGAGCTACCCCTTAAATTTAAATCAATATGCAATGTTTTATACAAGAGACATATACCATTAAAGGGCGGTCAAAAGACTGACTATGAACCTAATAAATATCCATATCAGATTTAATCAAAATCGAAAAAGACGTTCCAGAGTTTGCGTGGTACAAAAAGACAAACGAAAGAAAAATCGTTGAATTTTATTTCCATACTTCACGTCCTTTAGACAAAATTTGTAGGGAAACCTACACTGTCCTGCACTAAAAAGGAAAACAATATATCTTCCTCACCATTTCACTTCTGTAAAATTGATTTTTTTTAGACTCGTAAAAAAAATCTGAACCCACCCTCTAATCAAAACAACCAATACAAAGATATAGGTACACCGTACATGCACCTATTCCGTTTACCTTATGTCCGAACTGAAGTTCGTCACTGGACGTCAGTTGTTTCGGTCAATTACTTACCTCTTTTAGGTGGTCTAGGAGGTAAGGGAGGTAATATTTTTGTTGATGTCGTTGCTGAGGTGCTGGCTGAACTTATACTATTCTCAGAACTATCACTTTGTAATGTATCACTCTTTACTGGCGGTCGACTTTGAATAATTTCATCTTTTAGTTGTTCCCTATCGATATCAGTAAAAAAATTGGCACTGTAATCAGCAGTAATACCGCTTGGCAATTTTTCTTTGTCCTTCCTACGGCGTAGTTTCAATGATCTGCGGACCTGAAATTAACATGAAACTTATCATTATCAGAGGTTATTCTCTTTAGCTTACATCACATTCACCAGTATGATTACTTTAGATTTAATGATCTGCGGACCTGAAATGAACATGAAACTTATCGTTATCAGAGGTTATTCTCTTTAGGTTACATCACATACAACAGTATGATTACTTTAGTTTTAATGATCTGCGGACCTGAAATGAACATGAAACTAGTCGTTATCAGAGATTATTCTCTTTAGCTAACCTCACATACACCAGTATGATTACTTTAGTTTTTACTGCAGCCATTATTATAACATTACAGAGGGTTTTTATTTCGTTTGTAATGTTCAATATAAGCGTCAAGATAAACGTCCTCCAAACCAGAGAGGTTAGGAAACTTTTTCATGGGCCATGCCTCGATGATGAAGTTGTTTTTCCGGTAAAAAAAAAAAAAACGAAATTGATCTGCTAAAAACGTTTTTACCGGATCAACTAGTCGCCATATTGAAAAGCGAGATGAAAATCCTCTGTAATGTTATAATAGTGGCTCTCGTAAAAATTGGCTGCGGTAAAACTTGTGCTCATTCGGGCGTTGTGCTGCGTCTATGAATTTGTTTTTTCTTGCATAAATGGGAACATATGTGTTATGCGATAAGATAAGTGAATGAGTAATTGAAAGGTACGTTAAGCCAAATTAAAAAAAAAAAAAATTGAAAGGTGAGTGTATGGAAATTGGATGATTGGGTGAGTGGAAATGGATAATGTGTATTCGGAAAGATAACGATGTGTGTCGAATGTCGAGTGGAGGCATGAATCAGAAATACAAGAATGAGTGTTGAAGAGAAATAGGTATTTAATTCCTTAATTTCAGAAATACGAGATCTCGTTCGATTGAGAAGCTGACCCAATCCAACTCATTTGCTATACTTACTAAAAGCTCAAGTATTCTGATGAGGAAAAATTAATCTCTTCTCAAAATACTTTTTAAATTTAAGTTTTAAACTTTTTAGCAATTCATGCTTTTACAACGACAAAAAACTTTTCATTCAAACTTTTTATATTTGTTAAGATGAAATCACATTTTAGGAATGCAGCTGAAAGGGAACGGAAATCTTTTATTTCATTGGGCTCCATGTTGACATTTTCAAGCCGGGAGTTTTAAAGTTCAAATTCAACGAAAAAGATGGATCTATTTTTGAATATTTTGGAAATTTGCAGTGTAC
>CM022881.1:8987988-9017764 GCA_012654025.1 Pachypsylla venusta
GTGTGTCGAATGTCGAGTGGAGGCATGAATCAGTAATACAAGAATGAGTGTTGAAGAGAAATATTTAATTCCTTAATTTCAGAAATACGAGATCTCGTTCGAATGAGAAGCTGGCCCAATCCAACTCATTTGCTATACTTACTAAAAGCTCAAGTATTCTGATGAGGAAAAAACTAATCTCTTCTCAAAATACTTTTTAAATTTAAGTTTTAAACTTTTTAGCAATTCATGCTTTTACAACGACAAAAAACTTTTCATTCAAACTTTTTATATTTGTTAGGATCACATTTTAGGAATGCAGCTGAAAGGGAACGGAAATCTTTTATTTCATTGGGCTCCATGCTGACATTTTCAGGCCGGGAGTTTTAAAGTTCAACTTCAACGAAAAAGATGGATCTATTTTTGAATATTTTGGAAATTTGCAGTGTACGAGTATTCATTGTCATTGGTTTTCCTTTCACTTGTATTAACTTATCCCATAAAAACGAAAGTATTGCAATGGATTGAAATTTTCGATGTCGTTTGGAGCTCCCCAGAGCCCAATTCTCGATTTCAGCCATTGGTCTGTGTCTGGCCATCTGTAAACAAGATATCTCAAGAACGGTGAGCACTAGGCTCTGGGGACATAAAACGTGTTTTTGCCTTGAAAACTCGACATTTCCATGTTTCAATACTTTCTTCTTCTTTTATAGATAAGGAAAATCGTGATGTTTTATTATTTTCAATAATGAACCCTTGGAATCGTCAAGGGAAAAGAAATCACCCCCCCCCTCATTTTTGGTCGTTTTCTTAAGAGATTGTGAAACAGAAATCTTGTAATACAAGTGTTTTTACTAGTAAGTATTGTTGAAACTTTTAAAAATCGATTTTGAAACAGAGATTAGTAGTGAGGGGTTAGGGCGGTTGTCCTCTGGAAGCGACTGAGCCAGAAACAAGTAAATATTTATTATATTTGTGTTGTTACTTTGTAAAACGAGCCTGAATTAGTTAACAACTCACCTCATCGATTCTTAAAATATCTTCGCCGGAATGAGCTCCTCTCTCTTTTTTCTCTTTTTCTTTTCTTTCCTTCTTTTCTCTCTTTCTCTTTTCTTTTTCTTCTTTATCAACAGCAGTTGCGAGTCCGCTTGATGAATTTTTCTTTATAAAATTAAACATTCTTGTAGAATTATCTTAAATTAAGTCACAATGAGTCATACACATTGGAGGCAATGCTTGAACAAAACTTCTTCTGGTGTAGGTAGTTATAGTAAATTACAATTTCAATAAAATTGACAAGATGGATTTTTTTTTTTTTTTTTTTTTTATTNAACTTATAATAATAATAATAAACAATATGTATAAATTCTCATTCTGCAATATTGAGACATCCGCATTGGGACAGGAAGACGATGAAACAGTGTAGCGTGGTCTCCTTACTTACTTACTTTCCGTGTCCAGAGCGTGGTCTCCAATAGCGGCTATCTCTATTTATAGGTCTTTAATTGTGTTATGCTATTGTTAGTTTGCTACATATTTACTAGTGCCTAACTAATACTAGGTGTTTGTCCGTGCCTCGTAACGGCTTTAGCTTGGCACCTTAGAGGTAATGCCGTTCCCGTACAAATAGTATTCTATGATTTCCTTTACAAAAAAACTCGAAAATGGTTGGGCAATTATTTGCAAACTATTTTTTAAAGGTTGCAAAATACAGGGTTCACAGAAAACCATACTCCTCCCCCCCTCCCAAATTCCTATGTCCTTGAAAAACAAAACTAGCAATATAAGAACCGTAACAAAGCACAGGCGAAACAACTAGTTCTGGATAAAATACAAAAAATTGTAAAAAAAACAGTGTCCATGATCAGTAGTAACAGACGAGATGAAGAAACTGGTTACACCCTAATTACTCTTGAATACTATAAATATAATGTAAGTAGGTATTAATTTATAAAGAAGAAAACACAAACACCGTTAATAATATTAATTTAAATTAAACTGTAAAACATTATTATTGTTATCTACAATAATTTACAGTTTGACTTACCGTATAGGTAAAATAGTAGGTAGTAAGTAATTTTCATACGCGTAAAATATATGAGATACAGAAATATAATCAAGATATATTATTGATAATGATTAGAAACTTTATATTTACATGAGTGTTGTAGGTAATCAAAATTAAATAATCACTAGTAATTATATTTATTTTTCACCGAAGAAAAACACTCGTAATGTCCTTACACAAATCTTTGAGAACGAAAGTGTTTTTAAGATATCGTAATTATATAGGTACATTAAATTTTAAGTCAGTTGTCTCAAATTCATTTTAATCTAAATATCTTATTAATTAATTCCTAATATTGGATCAAAATCAAAATAAATGCTGAAAATGTTCATTTTCTTTTAAGCTAAAAAGCAAATAAGTAGGTAATTAATAATAGTTAACAATCTTGCAAACTTACAAACTTTCATTTTTGTATTTTTTACAGGAAAACAAATTTTGTTTACATGATGAGTTCAAGAAATATACAACAGAGCGCAATACAATTTTTTTTCTTCTTCTAAATATTCAAATATTATTCGAGCAACAAACCACCGATGACAAAGCAAGAAGATATTGACTTTCATCTTTCATGCGCGGATATTTACAGTTTACGCATAATAATTCAACGTTTTTTATACATGAACAATTAAAAAATTAACGAAAAAATCACAATTTACCGACTTATTTTCTGTACATCAAAAATGTTAAGAAATACTTGAATTTGAAACAATCGTCGAGTGCTCACAGATCAAAACAAAAACCTGATAAAGTAGTATCACTAACTCTCACAAGGGGGAGGCTGTTGCAGTGGTTCCATCTCTGTGTTGACAGATCCGAGATATACAGGTGCGCACCATTACCCACCGCGCACGATTCACCCATCTTCCTATACCATCATTGATTAGGATTAGGACTCATTTTAGGCGGTATCACAAAAGAGACTGAAGGGACCACCATCCTGACATCGATTGTATCATTTGGTTCAACGGTTACAAAGTGTAGACACCTACCCACCTCCGAAACACTTGTCTGTCTATCTGTTGTATTTCATCCGTAAGGTAATACTAATTCTTCATAACACCTAATCGGAGGACCCTAAAATTATCAATAGATGATAATAATTTACAAACTCTGTGTAGACACCTACCCACCTCCGAAACTCTTGTCTGTCTATCTGTTGTATTTCATCCGTAAGTTAACTAATTCTTCATAACACCTAATCGGAGGACCCTAAAATTATCAATAGATGATAATAATTTACAAACTCTCTATGGAGGTGAACCCACACACTGGCCTACTGATCGAAATAAAATACCTGACCTAGTAGAGTACTAGATTTATTCCGGTTTTATGCCATCAACGAAAAATAAGCTTTGATCGAAATCGAATATACCTTTGGCGGTTTTATGATGCTTTTTAGTAGTAATACGAAAACTCAATGTTTAAAATGAGAACGGTAATAGCTAAAACTTTAAACTTGGTGCCTATTCATATCAATTTCATACAAGAAATTAAAAAATACAACTTAGGTTGAAGTGTAATATATTGTTGGCCGCTAATTAGAGGTTAACGGCCGCTTTTTGGCGGTTCTGCCTAAAACGAGAATGGAAAGAGCTAGAAATTGAAATTTGGTACCTATTCATATGAATTTTATGTAATGAATTCACAAAGACACTTTTATTTAAATTGCAATATATTGTTGGCCGCTTATTAGAGGTTAACGGCCGCTTTTTGGCGGTTCTGCCTAAAACGAGAATGGAAAGAGCTAGAAATTGAAATTTGGTACCTATTCATATGAATTTTATGCAATGAATTCACAAAGACACTTTTAATTAAATTGCAATATATTGTTGGCCGCTTATTAGCGGTTTTTGGCGGTTTTGTCTAAAACCAGAACGGAAAGAGCTAGAACTTGAAATTTGGTGCCTATTCATATATATTTCATGTACTGAATTGCAATGACATTTTTGTTTGAAGTCTAATCTATAGTAGGCTGCTTACGAGCGGTCTTAGGCCGGTTTTTACAGGTTCGGCTGAAAACAAGAACGGTAAGAGCTATTAGGGATTGAAAATTGGTGCCTCATACACCTATGTAATTTTATGCATAGAATGCTAGAGGATACTTTTAGTTGAAATCAAATTTACTGTTGACGGTTTGTTGCCGTTTTAAGTTCGCTGTATGGAATGTGCATCGAGTACTGGAACTCGAGATTTGGGCTCTGGGGACCAAAAAACGTGTTTTGGCATTGAAAACTCGACATCAAAAATTTCAGCCCTTCATTCTTCTTTTACAGATAAGGAAAGTCGTGTAATGTTCAGACCAGATTTTTATGATTATTAGGCACCCCAAATGCAAAATATTAAATGAATATACCCCCTTTATTAATTAAATTTTTTCTTGTCGTTCTAATCCTTAATTCTCGATTTAGTCTCTCCTTTAAAATTCGAAATTGTTTTCATGATATTGAGCACCGCTCCTTTATTTTGAGTCACCCTGTAGAAATGGATATGCGATAAGATAGATATTCTGATATGTACAATGTTCATTTGAAATGTAATTCACTTGATATGCGATAGGATAGATAGGTATTCTGATATGTATAATGTTCATTTGAAATGTAATTCACTTGATATGCGATGGGATAGATATTCTGATATGTACATTGTTCATTTGAAATGTAATTCACTTTCCAGATAATATGCATTATTTACTAACAAGGTCCGGTAAGTTTTCCCCAGAGTCTTCTGTCTACCGCCCTACTTCGGCCGGCATCACATACATGCCACACACAACAAAAGCTCTGTAGATAATAAATATATGTACTTACCTAAAAATAGAATAAATTGAATTTTCAAATCATTTGATGTCAAGCACAGCCCTTGCAATATATTTTAGTACCGGGGAGGGGTACGGAGGTCAATTGAATAAAGGGAATTATAATTCTTATCTTCACTCGACCTCCTTTATGTTTGAGATAATTGAGGAGACGATGTTTCCCAAAGAAACAATAACTGTCCCCTATCCTATAGTAATTTATGGGGTGCAGGTATGCGTATACATATAAGTACAGCGTGTCCCAGAAAGATGGCTTATGAACGGCTTGGAATTTTTAAAATTTGAAAAGCTCTAGGGTGAAGAAAAGGGCCATGACCAATCGATTGGATAGGGTGAGATTCAGGTTCGATCCCAGGAAGTGACTTTTATTGACGAAAAGTGTCGATTTCTCGAGAAATTTAAACGGAATGGTACAAACATTTCTTGTTCAAATGAAAGTACAAATCCTTTTCATTTATTAAAAAAAAAAAAAAAAAAAATAGGGCGGAGCTAGAGGGTTCTAAATTTTGTTAGATCCTGTATAACGGTGTTTGTTTTAGGCTTTGATGTAAAAGTATCCCCTTATTGTGTTCCAAAAAATGCTTCTCATCTACCTAAATCATCAAAAGTGTACATTTGTATTTTCATCAGTGTTGCAAGAGGACAAAGTGAAATCTCATTATGCCCCTGGAAGTTGAAAGTGGACCGTTTTTATAAAGGCCATATTTTGGAAGAAGGTCTGAAGTAAGGTGCTTATTTAGGACAAACTGAGATAAATAACTTAAATAAAGAAACATTTTAGCAATAAAATCCAGAAAAACTACTTAGGCCAGATTTATATACATATAAAAAAAAATTAACATTCTTATTTCTTTCAAAGCAGAGCCAGTGGAATGAGAAAATTTCAATGCAATACATAGGACATAAATATCTTGATGGTGATAGGTATTAAATTATTATTTTTTTTTTTCTTCGCTAAAATGTTTCCTTATTTAGGTTAGTCACTCTTTGTCCTAAATAATCACCTTACTTGAGACAATCTAGCCAAAAATTGCCGTTTTCTAAAATTGAGATTTGATTTTGTCCTTTTACGATACTGATGAAAATAAAAATGTACACTGTCGATGGTTTAGGTAAATGTAAAACCTTTTGTAAAAAAAAATAAGGGAACTTTTAATCAAAGCTTAAAATAAACACCGTTATACAGGGTGTAACAAAATTGAACTTTAGACCCCTCTAACTCCGCACCCTTTAGGGTCTAAAGTTTTTTTAAAAAAAGAAAAGTTAAGCTTCTCTTTACTTTATTTGTACTTTTATTTGAATAAAAAATAATTGTTGGTATCATACCATTTAAATTTCTTGAGAAATCAACACTTTTTGTCAATAGAAGTCACTTCCGGGGATCGAACCTGGATCGCACCATAATCATTCGATTGGCCATGGGTCTTTTCCTATCCCTAGAGATTTCAAAATTTAAAAAATTCCAAGCATTCTGGGACACGCTGTACATGGGTAACTTCAATAATACCCAATATTATAATACTTGATCCATACTAAAGCGTTCTTCTTTGTGACTTAGTAATCCCCCCCCCAAAAAAAAAAAAAAAAAAAAAAAAAAAAAACGTCAAGAAAATGTTCCTAAACAAACAAATATTAAATTCATGTTGTTCGTCTCTCCCCCAAAAAATCTCCTGAAAATTGTAGACACAAAGGAAGTGATATCATATAAGTGCCAAGTTTATGTCACCTCTAAACAATTCTCCCACAAGGGTGGTGATATCATATAGGCACCAAGTTCTTGTCAACTGAAAATGATTTACCTCTAACGATATGCGAGCGCTACAAACAAAAACTACAATCAATTTTTTTACCCCGGACACTAGTATAGGCTATCAATATTCAGGTAAAATACGAATTAGAAAAACAAATACTGCATAAGTTATAAAACTTACCTTTCAAACCTTAGATCTGAGGACTCCTCTCTCTGGCAAGTCACTAGACGTGTCCTAAAAACCATTAATCCTTCCCCCAATTTTAGTTAAACAAATTCCTTATGCAAGTGACCAAGAAAAGGTAGATATTTTTTATCATAGAGGTGGTCACCTCTATGATAGATTTTATAATCTAAATGATATACCCCCTCCCGCCTTAATATGACTTCTAACTCTCCTGTCTCCCTCCCAATTCAATCTGTTACCCCTCCAACCATCTCTAACTTGTTACGATTTCCAACTGTAGTCCCTCCCCTCTTAACATTTCTAACATCCCCCCTCCCCAAATTACCAGTATTCGAATTTTAGTTCCCAAGCCCGAAGTATTATAAAATGGGAGACCCAAGAAATCAATCGAATTATATATTTTTTAAAAACAAAAAAGCTGTCGGCCACGATAACATACCCGTAGTATTGTCAAAAAAATAAATTACTTTTTTGACTTCAATTTTTAACGCGTGCCTTTCATTAGGTTACTTTCATACAAATGGAATATTGTAACGGTAATTATGCTCCATAAACCCGGGAAGCCCTCGAATGCAATTTCTGGGTACCGCCCAGTTAATCTTCTCCCATCTCTTGCGAAAATTCTTGAAAAGATTATAATTATACGCCCGACTTATCAAATTGGTTAAAAAAAAATAATATATTTCCTGAACATCAATTTGGGTTTCGGGACAGCTGCAATACAACTTATACATATATCAAGTCTGCAGACTAAATGAAATTATAACCACAGGATTTGAAAACCTAAATTTTACTTTGGTTGCGTTTTTGGACTTCGAATTATATTTCGACAACATCTGGCACTCAGGATTTCTCGATAAATTAAAAATAAGAAAAAACTTTCCGATTACCTTATCTATTGGATCAAATCATATCTGCTAAATAGATCGTTCCAAGATAGAATAAACTCTACCCCAAAGCATTAGGGNGCATTCTGGGACACGCTGTACATGGGTAACTTCAATAATACCCAATATTATAATACTTGATCCATACCAAAGCGTTCTTCTTTGTGACTTAGTAATCCCCCCCCTCAGAAAAAAATATTTCGTGTGCAAAAAAAAAAAAAACGTCAAGAAAATGTTCCTGAACAAACAAATATTAAATTCATGTTGTTCGTCTCTCTCCCAAAAAAATCTCCTGAAAATTGTAGACACAAAGGAAGTGATATCATATAAGTGCCAAGTTTATGTCACCTCTAAACAATTCTCCCAAAAAGGTGGTGATATCATATGGGCACCAACTTCTTGTCAACTTAAAATGATTTACCTCTAATGATATGCGAGCGGTACAATCAAAAACAATCATTTTTTTTACCCCAGGCACTTCGCGCTCATTTCACCCAATAATAATTTATGCCTGTCTAATAACTATTCACTGCAAGTATAGGCTATCAATATTCAGGTAAAATACGAGTTAGAAAAACAAATACTGCATAAGTTATAAAACTTACCTTTCAAAACTTAGACCTGAGCACTCCTCTCTCTGGCAAGTCACTAGACGTGCCCTAAAAACCATTAATCCTTCCCCCAATTTTAGTTAAACAAATTCCTTATGCAAGTGACCAAGAAAAGGCAGATATTTTTTCTGACCACCTCTATGATAGATTTTATAATCTAAATGATACATACCCAACATAGTATTAAAAAACTTGTCAAAAAAATAAATTATTTTTTTGACTTCAATTTTTAACGCGTGTCTTTCATTAGGTTACTTTCATACAAATGGAATATTGTAACGGTAATTATGCTCCATAAACCCTGGAAGCCCTCGAATGCAATTTCTGGGTACCGCCTAGTTAGTCTTCTCCCATCTCTTGCGAAAATTCTTGAAAAGATTATATCCGCCCGACTTATGAAATTGGTTAACAAAGAACAATATATTTCCTGAACATCAATTTGGGTTTCGGGACAGCTGCAATACAACTTATACATATATCAAGTCTGCAGACTAAATGAAATTATAAACACAGGATTTGAAAACCTAAATTTTACTTTGGTTGCGTTTTTGGATTTCAAATTATCTTTCGACAACATCTGGCACCAAGGATTTCTCGATAAATTAAAAATGAGAAAAAACTTTCCGATTACCTTATCTATCTGCTAAATAGATCGTTCCAAGTTAGAATAAACTCTACCCCCCTACCCCCCAAAGCATTAGGGCCGGTGTTCCNTCTCCTTCCTACGCATAGGTAGACGGAAAAATATGTAGCATATTTTTCATGATTTTGTTACATTAAAATAGAAATTTCTCTACGAATACAGAAGTTAACGGAAAAAGTGAGTAACCGTTGAAACCTTATTTACATCAGGATATTTTTTCCGTTTTTGTCAAAAACGAAACTTTCCCTATAAATTCCGTTTTTGGTTGTGAGGCTTCATTATTATATTTTCACTCAAAGTAAAATTTGCTGAGTGATCAGAACTAGTTTCCTAAACTACGATGCAGTGATGTTACAGCAGCAAAGTACACTGCTGTCGCCTCTGTCTGGGACTGCTTATTCAACTTATTCAATATACGAATATATGCAGCTGTCCTATGGATAGGACGTCCACCCACCCAATCCGAAACCTGTGACCCGCTCAGTAGCTGAGGCTCGCCCCGAAAAGGATATACATGTACACACACGGTTTTGATTCTCGATCTCGACATCGAAAATTTCAGACCATTAAAATAAATTCAAGAGGAAAGTAAAATATACATTCCGTTTTTCAGATTTTTCCTTTTTGATAAAAGTTTCCAAACTTTCGTGTGACCTTGTACACTGTAAATTTTCATACATAGCTATAAATAGGTTTTGGAGAGGAAAAAAATGTAAATGTAAAATCGATTGAAATGTAAATAGGTATATGTATTCATGAATTTTATTAAATTTAGTATACAAGATTGACTGGGACAACACTGAAGCATAAAACAAGGAATGGTCTGAGGGGTGTTTTTCCAATCCCGAAGAAAAAAATCGGACGCATATAGTATTAAAAATAAAGGAATTTTTTTTCGTGACGATTCCAAAGGTGCAAAATCCTAACTGAAAAAGCTATGAGTTGGTATATGTCAATTCTTCCGATAATTAAATTAATTCTAGGTATATGAATCATTCAACTATACAGCTATACACCTGGGTCCGGANTGAAATGTAAATAGGTATATGTATTCATGAATTTTATTAAATTTAGTATACAAGATTGACTGGGACAACACTGAAGCATAAAACAAGGAATGGTCTGAGGGGTGTTTTTCCAATCCCGAAGAAAAAAATCGGACGCATATAGTATTAAAAATAAAGGAATTTTTTTTCGTGACGATTCCAAAGGTGCAAAATCCTAACCGAAAAAGCTATGAGTTGGTATATGTCAATTCCTCCTGTATCTGAATCATTCAACTATGCAGCTATGCACCTGGGTCCGGATAAAACGGTTTTATTGTATGGTAAAAATGTAGGTTATTAGGCCTAATATTAAAGTTTGAATGACTCCATGTCGCCAAAAGATTGTAAACCACAACTCTAAAGTATTTTACAAGGTTTTGTACCCGTTCTGTCTGAACTTTCCGAACTACCCCTGTTTCCGGATAAGAAGGTTCTAATGAATTTTAAAAGTATAGGTGTTTATTATAGGTACATCTAATGAAGGAATATTTTTTGACAACTATAAGCTTAATATTAAGGTTTGAACGACTCCATGTCGCCAAAAGATAATAATGTAAACCACAGCTTTAAAGTATTTCACAAGGTTTTATACCCGTTCTGTTTGAATTATTCAACGGATTAAATCCTATTACAGATTTGTTGTCAGTTTGATTATTCTGTTTCTTCATGTTCTCTTCTACATGGTCGATTAGTTCTTTGAACAAATGATTGATTTTGTAATTATATTTGGCCGAACATTCAACGTATGGACATTTCCAGTGTTTCTTAACCAAATTTATAATATTTTTTCGACATATTTCATATGCTGTTGCATTATGATGACTGTGCCCATTTAATGTGTGATGAAGACCATTCAATATTCCATGATGTGATTTTTGTTCGGTGTGACTGCCTATATTGGGCATTAGGTCCAATTTATTGCCAACTACAAGAAGCGTAACACGATCTATATCTTTAATTCGGCTCTCTATGATTTGATCTCTTAAGGTTTTAATATATTGAAATGTACTATCTATGTTAGATAGATCAAAAACTAAAACGTATGCCGTAGCTTGGCGAAGTCCATAATGTCTGTAACAAAACAAGATTAAAAGAAACATTAAATATCTTTATGGAGGGAATATCCGAACTTTAGGATATAACAAATAATGTCTGTAACAGAACAAGATTAAAAGAAATAGTAAGGTCTGAAAAATGAATAAAATGATATTGTTCTGGAGTTTTTCTTTAAATGTTTATTGAATTGTCCCTTAAAAAATATCCAAAAAAACCATCTTTGGGGAGTCGGAAACCGGCTGTCATTTTAAATTTAAAATCCCTTGTTTGTGTTTTTCGTAGTAGCTCATAAACTATCAACTTTAGACTTTAGGTTCAACATACAAAAGAAGTTTATTTCAACTGTATATGTATACTACTGAATGTACTGATGTGTTGTTACATCCTTGATTAATATATGACCCTTTCCAAAAAATCGTTAAGTAGGCGCACCGCCAAAGGATATTATGTAACAACAAATCAGTACTATCTGTAGTATACAGGGTGTCCATTAGTCTCACCACACCCCCCGTATCTCGAGAATGGATGAAAATAGAATAAAACGCAAAAACCCATATCCCTTAGATTTTAGGGAGATTAATTTAAGAATACAAAATGATTGGCCTCGACTAGCAGTTTAGGCTGGTCACCGTCTGGCTTCAATTCTTAATTGAGAAGGTATATCAAATGACACCTTGTTTTAAATGTCTCGGTAATACGAGTACATTTCTAGGCATTTTTACCTAACATTTACATGCGGCCGCAAAGGGTCCATTGTCGCATGTTACACCCTGTAATTCGTTAACGGTAGATCCTATAGAGATCGCCGGTTTTCTGAGTTCAAAAAAAAAGGTGATGCCCGGCCTAAGCGGCTGGGCGAGGCGAAAATGTTTGTAGTCTAAAATTAATCCCCCTAAAATCTAAGTGATACGGGTTTTTGCGTTCTCTTATATTTTCAGCCATTCCCGAGATACGGGGGGTGGGATGAGACTTTATGGGCACCCTGTATACAGTTAGAATTAAACAAAATTGATTCCTTTTTTTTTATTTTCGACGTCTATTTACCCTATTCAAACGGCTATAACTTTTGCTGTGTTATTACGAAATATTATGAGCAACGCAACAGCTAGGTAGTACCATAGGTACATATGTATGTTTTGCAGGGACTTACCTGAAATCTGTCCATTCCAAATACGAATCAACCGGGAAGTAAGGAATACAAGGAAGATCGGTAATTTTGAGTCCATAATAGCTATCATTTCTAATTATGGTTGGATAGTAGGCGTGCTTCTTTTGAGTAGGATAATACTCTTTGGCATAACTGGTCCAAACGAATTGCTGAAACATAGCGAAAAATAATAATATATTAGAATTGGATGGATGATTAGATCGCGCAGTACTGAGTGGGGGTTCTTTCTGAAAACAAACAAGTACTTACCAGCTGTCATAGCCATGTACACCTCAGTAGGATTGGATGTACGATTAGATCGCGCAATACTGAGTGGGGGTTCTTTCTGAAAACAACAAGTACTTACCAGCTGCCATAACCATGTACACCTCAGTAGGATTGGATGTACGATTAGATCGCGCAATACTGAGTGGGGGTTCTTTCTGAAAACAAACAAGTACTTACCAGCAAGTACTTACATAGCCATGTACACTTCAGTAGGATTGGATGTACGATTAGATCGCGCAATACTGAGTGGATTTGGGGACCCGGCAGGACCCACAAATGTAAAAATATAAAATTCACTCAAGTATTGTAATATTTTAACCAATGAGCAACATTAACTCTGCCAAATCTATTTAAAATACTATTTTAACCAATGAGCAATGTCAACAGCCGAAAACTGTCTAATATAATTAAAATAATATTTAATTAAAATAATTATTTGACTAATGAGCAATGTTAACATCAGCCGAAGGTTGTCTAATCTAATTAAAATATAATTTCAACAATGAGTAATATCAACAGACTAATTCTGCCAAAACTAATTGAAATAACGTTTTGCACAATGGGGACTAACCTTTGAAATTTAAATATTTTAAAAAAGAGAATCCTAAAATAATAAATAATTTAAATAATTAGACAATATCGATTCGAAATAAATTTAAAAGTTGCAAGCTTTCGATAGTGCTCAGACTATCATCTACTACGACTATCATCTACGATGTCCAGAGTTCTACTCTGGACATCGTAGAGTCAACATCGGCCTGACGATGATAGTCTGAGCACTATCGAAATCTTGCCACTTCTAAATTTATTTCGATTCGATATTGTCTAATTATTTAAATTATTTACTTTGAAATTTAGTAAATATTTGTATTTACAAGGTCAAACCGAAAGTCCAAACTTTGGAATAAGGAAGAGAAAGTCTAGTACCGTTTTCCTTCCTTATGAGATAAATATGTGCGTATCTACGTACTGAAAGGAAATGTGTTCGAGTTTAATAAAATTGTATTGTGGTTGATGACATAGATGATCATATGAAATTCCTCATTCTGCAAACTTCATGGAGTGGAGAGTTAATCACCAAAAGTATGTCCATTTGAATAAATTGTCGACCAGTATAATTTTAAGTCTCTCTGCTTCGCCGAATTTTACCTCGTCAAATTAAATTTTGTGAAAACCCTCGTCCTCGTGCTATTTAGAGGGAATTATTTCCTCTCAAACACATTCATTGTGGGGAGTGGGGCGGAAATCGGCGATTGCAGTGTGTTTATTACATCAGGAACTGTTTTATGTTATTTGCAAACCCCCTTTATCCTCAGATTTGGTGTTCCAATTTACCTACCAGAATTTATCAATTTTTTTTTTGTTTTATCAAAATGAACTTTTGATTTTGACCAGCACATTCGTCTTCTCCAACTTAATGTTTTTGTTATGTTTCAATGTGTTTTAATTAGAGATTATGATCCCGAAACCTCTTGACAATCCCAAAGTTTCGGGACTAGAACGATCACAATCCCGGGTCTGGTCCCGGGATTAGAAAAAAATTGGAACCTTCGAAAAATCAAGTAGAAGTAGGTAGTTAAGTAGATAAAATAAAAATAAAAAATCAAGTTTTTAACTTGAGAGATGTGTGTGGAGTTCTTTTGTGAACCACCTAGAGTTTTCAAAATAGCATTTTTTACACTTTGATGCATTTTTACCGTATTTGGACAGTAAAAAATGACTCCAAACGGATGAAGGATTTGAATCTTTTTCGTGCGATATAAAACCGTCCATTTTTAGGTTAAACAACACAACAAAGATGTTAGAATATATTAGAACATTAAAAATTAAGTCTTTGCACACTTTTACAAGTCAGAAGATAAAAAAAAACTGAAACAAGTGAAATACCGAGTCCTTTGTTTTACCAAAAGGCTAGTACCTATTTTGGATAATTTGCATGAGTCATACAAACAACACATCGGTCATCCGTTTATTCGGCCTACACAAAGAAGAAAAGGATTTAAAAAGGTCTTGCATTTTTTTATTGCATAGCAGATGGCAGCATAATATACAGGGTGTCCCAGTTAAGGAGGACAATCATTTATGGGCCGATTCTAGAATCCAATACCTACCAAAAATGCTTCCATCAACTTTTTAATAAAATCTTTGTTTTTGAGTTATTCACATTTTTCATCTTTTTTTACACGTGTATGCCTGACGTCACAAATATGTCCATAACTTTCTTGGATATACTTTTTTGAAAATTTGAAAATATTTTTGGAACACATGGAAATTTCTGTTCAGATAAAATTACTTTCGTGATCAGAAACTTGGAGTTAGTTAGTGCCTCGTTTTTGAACTAACTTGAATTTTTTTTGATATTCTCTCCCACGGTTGCTCAACATTTTTTTTTTTTTTGGACAAAAACGGAAGAAATACAGGATATGTTAATAAGGTTTCAACGGTATATCACTTTTTCCGTTAATTTCTGTATTCGTAAAGAAATTTCTATTTTAATGTAACAAAATCATGAAAAAATATGCTACATATTTATAATTTANCAGGCGTACACGTGTAAAAAAAGATTAAAAATGCGAATAACTCAAATACAAAGATTTTATTAAAAAGTTGAAGGGAGTATTTTTGGTAGGTATTGGCATCTAGAATCAGCTTATAAATTATTGTCCTCCTTAACTGGGACACCCTGTATAACGTTTCATGTAAAGTTCAAGGTTGATGTATGGGGAGTATTGGGGCCTCATGTTCAAATTCAATAAAAAAAATTATGCTTTTTGTTTGTTTTTGATATACCACTGTCAATCCCGAAAATCACGGGATTGGATAGTGAATCCCGGGATCAAAATTTCAGTCATCCCGATATACCGGGATCGTAATCTCTAGTTTTAATGTTTTTGTTTTGTTTCACTGTACACAGAGGAGCCACCCGCCCTTTGGAGTTAGTATTACTAAGTACATTTGTTTGAAGAGTGATGACCATATTGGGTTAATACTCGTACTGTCTCCAATGTGCAATTTTCCAGTATTTATTTATTAACGTACAATCCACAATTAATTTACTTAATCTATAACTAATTACACCTTTATGATATTGGTCAGAACTTGGCAGCGAGGAGTGGTCAGAAAAATCTCTGACCGTTGACTTAGTTTGTCCATATCTATACTTATAAAACGCAAAGCCCAGTTGATACAATGACTGACTGATAATCAACGTGGCTCCACTATGGCTAAATCTAGAGACATAAAACTTGGCACAAAGATCCCTTTTTGTTTAATATATAGCAGATATTATTATAAGAATAAAGAAATTTACCAAAGAGAAACCTATCGTAGCTACGAGGAGCAGGACGACTCGAATGGAAGAGGTGGTCTTGTCTCGTTTGAGGGTCGGCCACACTAGGATGACGCATAGCTTTCTCTTTTGTGGGGCTTCTCAACCAACCGGCCATTGTGGTGAGGTGCTGAGTCTTCATTCTTCGGCTCTCTCTTCCCTTCCCTGTCCTCCTGCCTTGACTGATAATGAAGCGAGTGTTGACACCCTCTTTGTATTTTTAAGATCACTTGATCTATTCCACAAATGTAAAATGAGGTACCGGCGCGAACGACCTGTTTTAACACAGCAGTTAAAGCGCCAAATTGAAAAAAAAAAAAAAAAAAAAAGAAAAAAAAACCTATCGTAGAACAGACCCAGAAATCGACTTTGCACAATTTCAATACGATTGGAACTGGTGATGTTTAATTCACCAGAAATGAAAGAACAGTACTCTAACTTTGAACGAATAAAGACAGTGAAGAACATAATCATGAGTCGCATAGAATTAAAATTTCCACAGAGCTTGAGAATCACACCAAAACGAGATTAAGATTTTGAAACAGATTTACATGTTGTGTTAAGGGTAAATAACAGGTTTGAATCGAGAAAACCCCCGAGATTAGTTTGTTTGTCAACACGAGAAAAAATAGAAGAACCAATGTAGTATTCAAACAAATGAAAATGTTTTTTTCCTTGTAAAAGTAATAACTTTGGTTTTTGAAATATTTACAGATGAATAATTGAGGGTAAATTAAGAATGGATCATATTGATTTCAGACTGTAAAGTTCGGTCTTTTAAGGAATTTAAATGGTAACCGGCAGCAATCTTTAAGTCATCAGCAAAAAGAGAAAAACAACAATTCCTTCAATGATGAAGATAAGATACAATAACGGACCAACTGTATTTCCCTGTGGAACACCCGACTTAATTGAAAACTTTTGATATAAAAAGAAGAAAGACCATAAGATTTGAGATTGTACAGTAGAAGCGGTAGGTGAACACTGTCGAACGCTGTGAAGACGTCGAAATAATTGATGGTGTCAACCTGTCCGACATTAGCAAGAAATGGTGAAGGAAATCGGTAGCCGTTGATTTTTTGCGTCGAAACCCATGCTGCGAAGGAGATATTTATTTGTCAACATAGAACTACAAATGCTGAAAAACAATTTTTTCGAAGATTTAAGAAAAGACAAATAGAATTGAAATTGGTCTGTAATTAGACACATCAAATTTGGACCCTTTTTTACTTTCCTTGTCCTATAAAAAGGAAATTATTGTAATGGGCTGAAATTTTCGATCTCGAGTTTCAGCCATTGGTCCGTGTGTCTGGCTGTCTGTGAACAAGATATCTCAAGAACGACAAGTGCTAGAAACGACAAGTGAAATTTGGTATGTATGTCAGTTTTAAGCCATGAACGGCAAAATAAGCTTTTGGTGGAAATCGAATATTCCGCTGGGGGTTTTATGCAGCTTTTCAGCGGTTTTCGCATATCCTGATTAAAATGAGAATGGTAATAGCTAGAACATTAAATTTGGTGCTTATTCATATCAATTTCATACAAAAAATTGAAAAATACAACTTAGGTTGAAGAGTAATATATTGTTGGCCACTAATTAGAGGTTGAAGGCCCCTTTTTGGCGGTTCTGCCTAAAACCAGAATGGAAAGAGCTAGAACTTGAAATTGAGTGCCTATTCATATCAATTTCATACAAGAAATTGATGAATATAACTTAGGCTGAAGTGTAATATATTTCTGTCCGCTAATTAGCGATTGAAGGCCGTTTTTATAGATAAGGAAAGTCGTGTGATGTTCACACCAGATTTTTAAATATTGGAATAACTCTAGATGACTTCCAGCACTGGGGTAAGTTATCCTGAATGAAGTCTTCTATTAAATAGATATTGAACACAAAGGAGACGCCAGGATATATTTGCAGCCCTTAATTATGAATGTTGGAAAAAACCAGCTAACCACATTGACCTCACCCAGCTTGGGTTTGGCCTAAAACAGCCAGAGTGCGCGAACCTAAGTGGACACCCACTTCGCAAAAACTCGCTGAACGTTGCTTAACTTCAGTGATCTAACGGGAACTGTTAAATTGAACATGCAATAGACGCTGGCTAAACCAGCTTTATGAAACATGAAACGTCGAAATAAATTTGCTTCTTTAAGAACGTTAAAGAATCAAAGGAATGAACGTACAAAGGACTTTCCATTATTCAATCAATAAAAGTCCTTTCAATATAATTTGTTGAAATCCAATAGAGAAGACTAAACGCTCAGCATCAAGACGGACGTAATGAATAGCCTGAGGAAATAGAAGGGGACAAGGATTGAAGGGAAGGAGATTAAGGTAGAGTGGGGATGACATTTTTAATGAAAAAGGACCATCCATTGTGAAATCTGTGCAAACCTCTGGCATTATTTGCATGACAATAATGAAGAACAGAGTAGAATGTTCCCAGGGATGATGCATTTTGAACTTCTGCTTTACAGGCAGTGGTGTAGTCGCACATAATTCCTAAGGGTGCTAATATTAGATATGTAGTAGATATACACAAAATTAACTCGTACTACATTAGCACCAATCAAATGAGAGGGTAAGGAAAGTGCGATCCTTTATTACTATTGCCAAGGTTGCTTCCGAATTGGTACGTCAATAATCATCTTGATTATTCAGTTCTTGGGGACAATTGATACGTTTAAAACAGGATTCTCCAACCCTTATATTATTTCAATGAAAAGGGGAAATTTCGAAGCAAATAACAATTATGGTGGTAGTCTAGATGCGATTATATAGGAAAATTTAATTGGATTTAGAAAAATCTGAGAAAGAAAAATGTGAAGTACCCTGTGATGATGATTGATAATATGAAGGGTGCATGAGGTAGCAGAGGGAAACCCCCCAGTGAGAAGTGGGTTAAGGCGGAATAGGACCTCAAGGGGCATTATCACAGTCAGGGGGGAGGAGTTCTACACTATGTAATTTTTACAGGTATTTAACCCACACATCTATTGCTGAAACAAAGTGAGATTTAGTTTTAACACCAAGATTTATCTTTAACGTCTGTTTGTTCCACAATAATAATTGAACGGATTGTCCGATTTAAATTACATGTTCTTACTATTGGTTATGTTAAGTTTTTACGGCCATGCTTAGATGATTTCAGTCTGGTAAAACTATGATGAATGGAAAACAAGGAAATAGTCCCGGAAGATGTTCATAACGACGTAAAAGGGTTCAGCGCCCAAAAGCCGAACTCCTCGTCCGGCAGGGGACTTGAGGTGTCTCAGGTCGTCATCAAGCAATATCCTCGCACCATAATGTCTCAAAACATGGCAGCCCAAGAAAGCTCCAAAGCTTTCCTTATACAAAGCATCAAAGCGGATGGGAATAACTCAAATCCCTGTGGAAGCCATATCCTCCTGAAAATGCAAAATGCAGTATTGCTAAGTGCAGCTTATGTTATTCGCAGAACACTCTAACTGTAGGGAAACATGAGAAACACCCTAGGTGCACGGCGTGCACTCGGTGTTTTCTTAAAAAATAACCATAACAAAAGTTATGTGTACATAGTAGCAAGAATAATAATAGTCCTTATTTATACTGCCCCAATAGGGCTGAAGAGTCCCTTGGCACCAGCAGTTTGAGTGCTATTATTGGCAATTATTTCAAATTTTTGCCGATAATATTCCATGGATGGGCTAGGTTTGAAATCAATCCCTAATGTTTACCATCAGTCAGAGCGTCTTACTAATACACTACCAACCCATCTAATCTCCCAGATGTTCTTGTTCTAAATATAGCTTAACAAGACTCGGTTAGCGAAAAAGTTTTGATGGCTCCTGTGATGGTATGTGTTCAGACAGGCATTCCTGGTGTATAAATATAGAATCGGTCCTGGTGAGGAAGTTCATATTCCCCGTTTTCAATGATACGGTTTAAAGAGATTTATTTAATTCTCGAAGCTCAAATTTACTATCAGCCATATACCTACAAGTGTTTCCAGACAAAAAAAAAAAAAAAAGAAATGNAGGTAATGTTTCCAGAAAAAAAAAAAAAAAAAAAAAAACGAAATGTTGGCATATTTTTTTAACTTTTTCTCCTTCAGTTTCTAGTTGCAAAATAAATTTATTCATGATGATAAATATTTCATGAAAAATGTCTGACATTTTAATAAAATTTATTTATATACACGCTTTACCCAAGTTCAAAAAGCTTTCCTAGATAACAGTACCTATCTATTGCTTTCTCATAATCTCTTCACAGAGAGAATGGACTATAGCTTTCTCTCTAATGTTTAAACCAAATTATTAAGTAACTATCTCTTTAACCGTGCTTTGCTGCGGACAGATTAAAAATCGCTCAAGCAGATTTTTCTGTGGAATTGAATTATTCAATATAACTTCCCCATACTAAAAAATGTACTTAAACACTATAAATAAATGGTACGTAAAAGCGTACTAGACTTTATCTTCCTCTATTCTAGGAATTGGCTGCTTTTTATTTATAGTGTTTCAGTACATTTTTAGTATGGGGAAGTTGAAGAATTGATTAATTCCACAGAAAAAACTGCGTGAATCTGTCCGTAGCGAAGCAAGCTAAGGAGATAGTTATTTAGAGTGCCTCTTTTTTTGAAAATTTGGGTTAACCCTTAAAGCTATAGTTAGATTATGAGGAATTCTAATAGGAAAATTCTTTTAGGTTTGGTAAAATACTGATGTGAAAGATTTTGGTGGTCCGTCAACTTAAAGTTAATTGGCAGACCACTATAACTGATCAATGATTTGATGGTTCTTTGTTTTGCTAAAAGTTCGCCGAAGTTTTATTTGTTCTGCAGGTTAAACTGATCGACATTGTTCTCTTGACGGGAAATGTAATTTGTTTTCCAAAATAACCGTTTCAATTATTTCTTTAGATTTTGCACTGAAGTTTGGAGCGATTTCCAAAATTGGGCAAGCAAAAGATATAACAAAATAGTTGTTTGGCTTCGGTTACGATATTCCACAACAATTTCTTGATTGTGACATTAAAGCTTCTTAAGTTTGGATTCTTTGTGAAACAGACCCCCAGAGTGAGTAAAGCTCCTGTTTAGAAAATTCCATTTTTTACTCAAGGATATTACTGTTTGTACTGTCGAACTACTTTGTGTTAAATTTCAGTTTTATCGCCCATCACGATGTGGTACTTCTCATTTTTAGAAAATTCAATGTTTTAGTCAAGGATATTACTTTTTGTACTGCAATATTACTTGAATCGAATTTCAGTTTTCTCACTCATGGCACATCCTAATTCCGATTTTTCGGAGGTGAAAACCGTCCATAAATCGGGGAGAAACCCGAAAATTTAAATTTTTATATTTATTATGGGGTCTTAATATCTTGGGGGTCCGTTTGCTTAGCTGTCATTTTTCGTTATCTCCTTTAGTATGCTTAGAAAAAGTGTCAAAAAAGTGTCATTTTTGGGGGTAACTTGCTTCCACTTGAAATTTCGATTTTTTTTTTCTTTTTAAACACAATTACAAGGCTCTAAGTTTAGGCATCGTGGAGCTACACTGATCAGTCAGTATACCAACTGGGCTTCGCGTTTTATAAGATTCGTATTGCTGAATAAAATCGATATCTTCTCACTTTTCTCATTTTTGGCGGAGATATTACCGGATAACTACCCATATAATTAATTGAGTTGAATCGAATTTTTGTTAGATGGCCCACGAAGGTAATGAGTATGTGGCCTTATGTTTTTCATAACAATTCGTCGCTAAAAATATTTCAAGCATATTTTTTTGACGATCCTAACTTATCTCCCTGAAAATCAAAACCACTCTCTGTGACCTTGTTAAAATAAAATAAATAAAAAAAAAAAAGCTCAGTAAAGAAAGAAGATAGCAAACAGAAAAAGAATGCAAATAATTTCTATTCTTAGCAATTGTTATTTTCTGCAGATTTTAGTAAATAAAAGAAGAAGAAAAAAATGTGTTTGCACTTTTGATTTTATTTCACTTGCTAGGTTTTTGCAATTGTAAATAAAATATCAGACGGGGGAGAGATAAAGCTTTCTCACATTTATCTACAATATTTACAATAAAGGAAAATCATTCAACATGCAATGAGATAAATTAAGTTCGGACTGTAAAAATGACAATACATATAAACGTCACAGAAATTAGTTGCTATTACAAATGACGCGTAATTATGTATGTACAGAGCTTGGCGAATTTGTGACAGTAGAGCACCATACATTGTCATCTTATTAGGTATTATTATCGGCACGATTCCCCTTAGCATTTCCACCTACCTTGATCATCTGAATAAAGAGATAAAGGAAAAATCGATCCTATTATATAGCAGTACTTATATTATATTTTCAACCTGATCTGGAACGGAGAGTCCTCGAGAGTTGTTCACTGAATTTATTTTGAACTAAATCGGAATTTTACCTGTTGGTGGCTCATTAAGAGCAGCCATTGATAGCTATACTTTAACTTCGGTTTTCACGATATTTTCTTAAATTTCCTTACGAGATATATTTCTCATAAAAACCACAAAAGTATTCTTTTATTTCGATGGTNCTCAAAGCGAGAAAGTTTTAGGTGGGCTTTTTAACCTTAATTTGGAACATAGTTTGCAAAAAACGGTCCAACCGTTTTCGAGTTATAGCCGTTTTTCTGATTTTTGTAAGTGGAATCATAGAATACTATTAGTACGGGAACGGCCATGCCTCTAAGGCGCCAAGCTATAGATCGTAGCGATGCAGGGGCGAAAAAGCTAGTTTAAAATAAAGCCAAATCATTCAATATGCAATGAGATCAAATTAAGTTCGGACTCTAAAAATGACAATACAAATAAACGTCAGAAATTAGTTGCTATTACAAATGACGTGTACTTAGGTATGACATGCACAGAGCTTGGCGAATTTGTGACAGTAGAGCACCATACATTGTCATCTAATTAGGTATTATTATCGGCATGATTCCCCTTAGCAGTTCCAGCTAGCTTGCTCATTCGAATAAAGAGATAAAGGGAAAATCGATCCCATTATATAGCAGTACTATTGTCAACCTGATTTGGAACGTCATGTCAGCCCTTTTCCTTATCAATGATTTGTTAAATTAGTTCTAATTAACTATTGTACTGACGATAATTAGACGATCGTTAACTTAAAGGTGCGTACACATTTGCGCGCCGCGGCACGAACGCGGCAATGTTTGTCAGATTATTAGGACGTGTTTTTACTGTGCTCGCGAGCACAACACGCGGTAAAATGTTGTCTGTTCGTTGAAAATTTCTGTTCGCCGAACTGTTCGGCGAATCTGTGTTCCCAAGAATTTCCACAAACACAAATTAGTTTAGCACTTTCAACCTTACTTCGAGCACTCACAAGTTTCAAGAAAATAAATGCCTGATGTTCGCAGAAACCAACGAACAGCAAAAATACACGTACTAATCTGACGAACAAAGCCACAAACATTTCAAAGTGTTCATGAAAAAAACCACAGGAGATGGATCGAGTAAATTGCCGCGTTTTGTGCTCGCGCGCACAATGAAAATACGTCCTAATCTGACGTAAATTGCCGCGACGCGCATATGTGTACGTACGATTTGCCGAAATGTTCACAGAACTGTTCGTCGGAATAAATTTTCAACGAACAGATACCATTTTGCCGCGTGTATGCTCGCGAGCACAGAAAAACACGTCCTAATATGACAAATATCGCTGCGCGATTGCCGCCAGATAGCTGCGTTCGTGCCGCGGCGCGCATATGTGTACGCAACTTAAAGATAGTTTTTTCAAAAATAAATAAAAATGAGAAGTGAAAAACATTTTGTTTTCACTAAAAGCTCCTAAACTGAACTCTGTCATTTTCTTGTATCTATTTAAGTTAATACGTGACTTTTGAACTGAGGTCCTTAACTCATGGTTACTTGTTACTTCCTCTAAACTTTATATTCTAAGCTCGCACCTTTTCTTCAATAATCATTGCTCGCAACAGAAATAAAAGATGCAGGAGTGTAACGAGTAAAACTAAAAATGTAAAGGAAGGTTTACAAGCAACGATAAATCGTAGCAAATCATCGTATCGATCGAATTGATACGATTTTTCTGAAATGTTTTAAACAAGACACTACAGCGATTTATTGAAATAGGATTGGAACGTATAAACAAGCAGCAGCCAGTTATCGCTACGATCTACGGTTTGAATTAGTTTGTATTGGCTGTTCACGGGAAAGCTTGTGTCGAAGTAATTCGTTGTTTCGCAGACTAGTAATATTGTTTTTTCATGTTTTTAAGGAGAGTCCTCGAGAGTTGTTCACTGAATTTATTTTGAACTAAATCGGAATTTTACCTGTTGGTGGCCATTAAGAGCAGCCATTGGACAGCTACACTTTAACTTCGGTTTTCACGATATTTTCTTAAATTTCCTTACGAGATATATTTCTCATAAAAACCACAAAAGTATTCTTTTATGGCGATGGTTCACTACTATTTGACAAAAAATAATATTTTTACAAAAGGGATAGGTTTTTCCTGATGAGTGCCACATTTTTCCCGGGGGAACTTTTTGAGATAATCGAGGTCAAAGTTTCATGAGGATCGACGACCACATAAATGTGAACCCATATACTTCTTAAAAAATGTAAGCATTTATTTGTAGCGTGATTTAACGATAATTTGTCATGTATACAATTTTGTGTTAATCCCAAAAAGGAAAAGCGTTCCATCGTGAGATTTCGCTCCAGACGGGATTACAACCCACAACCTCTGTAACAAGAGTCAATGGTCTTAACAACTCGGCCACGGAGATCGGAGATTGACAGATTGAACATAAATTTATTTTGTGCTAAATTAGAAGCACTGGGNAGCTATACTTTAACTTCGGTTTTCACGATATTTTCTTAAATTTCCTTACGAGATATATTTCTCATAAAAACCACAAAAGTATTCTTTTATGGCGATGGTTCACTACTATTTGACAAAAAATAATATTTTTACAAAAGGGATAGGTTTTTCCTGATGAGTGCCACATTTTTCCCGGGGGAACTTTTTGAGATAATCGAGGTCAAAGTTTCATGAGGATCGACGACCACATAAATGTGAACCCATATACTTCTTAAAAAATGTAAGCATTTATTTATAGCGTGATTTAACGATAATTCGTCATGTATACAATTTTGTGTTAATTCCAAAAAGGAAAAGCGTTCCATCGTGAGATTTCGCTCCAGGCGGAATTACAACCGACAACCTCTGTACCAAGAGTCAATGGTCTTAGCAACTCGCCCACGGAGATCGGATCATCGTGGGAGTTATCTAATAAAAACTGAATATCTAATTAAAGTCGGAAAACAACAAAATGGCGGATATCTTAAAAGTCACTCGAGATCGGTCATTTTGTATGAGAATATTTTTTGTTGGAAATGGTCCAATATATCACACTTGGCCGTTGTCAGTATGTTTCAGCCCCACCCTGCATACAGGGTGTCCGAGTTTTTTTTTAGATAATTTCAGAATCAATTAAGGGGTCAAAATAAGATTTTTTTTCCTATAGCATGTACCCGTAAATGCCGCCTTAAGGAGATATACACTACAGGGTGAGACATTTTAATTAGTAAGGTAATTTTTTTTTTCTCAAAAACGGTTTCTTCTGCAAAGAAATGTTCGAAACAAAATATATTCTAATTTTTGGAGAAAATATTAAGGTGACCTTGAATTTTTTCTCAAAGGTCGCGTTCAAGGTTAAGGTCAAAACTTTGTTGTTTTTTAATACAATTGTATATTTTTGATTTTTGTATAAAAAAAGAATGTTGATTTTTGTATCAAAAAAGAAATATGTTTTGCTTAAATATGTTTTCGATTTGACATACAGTTTTTGAGATAACTTTTACCTTGGCGTGCTTTGGATAAGGGATAGCGTAACATATTATATGAAGTAGTATTGGCACGCTTGTTCTAAATATAAAATATGGAGTGAAACGGCAAGAGTTTATGCAAAAATATTTGCAAATAGGTTTGACGTGACGCTTCTGAAAGCACGACAAAAAAAATGTCTTTTTTAATACAAAATTCAATACCACAATTAGAAATACAGAGTTCTATTTAAAAAAACCTTATTAATTAAAATGAGTCACTCTGTGTATCTCCGTAATTTACGAGGCACTAACTCAAAGTTTCTGGTCATGAAAGTAATCTCATCTGAACAGAAATTTTCCATGTGTTCCAAAAATATCTTGAAATTTTCAAAAAAAGTATGTCCAAGAAAGTTATGGACATATTTGTGACGTCAGACATATAAGTGTAAAAAAAGATGAAAAATGAGAATAACTCAAAAACAAAGTTTTTATTAAAAAGTTGAGGGGTATATTTTTGGTAGGTATTGGCATCTAGAATCAGCTCATTAATTATTGTCCTCGTTAACTGGGACACCCTATATATATATATATATATAAACTCGGACACCCTGTATATGTAAAAACAGCTATCCATTGTTCGATAACTCGTAATAATTTATTGGAGCGTGTGAACTACTCTTAAAGTGGTAAAAGATATAAATTATTCAAGGATATGTATAAAGTATAAGCACCAAACAAACTTACCTAATAGAAAAGTATCAATAAAAAGGTTGACGCGAAGTTCTCAATGTTTTATAGGAGTCCTGGGAATTTCCATTTTCCCGTGATGGGAGAATTTCTTTACATAAATAATTCTCTCCCGTTTTGTTTTAGGTACCTACATAGTTTTATGTTGTACATATAATTTATCTATCTACAGCAGGGGTTCCTAACTTTTTGGTACCGCGGCTCCTTTCTTGAAATGAAAGCCTCCCACGTCCCCCTCTCCTTTACATTATAAATTATGAATGAGTATGTGTGTCGCTGAATGCTGTCTCATTAAAAAAGCTAATGTGTTGCTGAATGCTATCTCATTCAAAACGCTAATGTGTTGCTGAATGCTATCTCATTCCAAACTCTAATGTGTTGCTGAATGATATCTCATTCAAAACGCGAATGTGTTGCTGAATGCTATTTCAATCAAAATGCTAATGTGTTGCTGAATGCTATCTCATTTAAAACGCTAATATGTTGCTGAATTCAAAATGCTAATGTGTTGCTGAATGCTATCTCATTCAAATTTTCTATACACCATACACCATTTATATAAAAGTGAATATCAGTTTGTTTGTTCGCTTATAACTTACGAACTACAGCACGGAATTGCATGAAACTTTGCACACTCATTTGTTTTTACCCGGGGAAGGTTATAGGCATGGCATTATTCGGCAAATTTAGTTACAGTCGATTTTCCAATTTTTTTCTTTAAATTTTACCGAATTTTGGCCAATATCTTAAGATTTGTCGCAACATCAAATCAACTCAAAGCGAGAAAGTTTTAGGTGACATATTTATCCTTCGCTTAGGACATATTTTGCAAAATTGTGACTAGACATTCCAGGGTTACAAGTTCGAATCCCTTATGGGCCAAAATAAAATTTAGGCAATACTATTAAATTGTTTAGCCAAAACGGAAAGGAATATAGAAAAATTGATGGGAATGAACCCCCCAAAACTATAGACTAAGACACCAGAAAAATTATCATAGTTCAAAAATATACAACCGTTTTCGAGTTATGGTCGATTTTTCGATTTTTGTATGGGAAATCATAGAATACTATTACCTAGAAACACCTTCGTATTAAATTTCAGCATTCTCGCTCATGCCAATTTGTTACTTTTCAATTATGGATTATTGTCGAAATCGAACCCCAGGTTGAGCACGGCTCCTATTTAAAAAAAAATATAAATATTTTACACAAGACTGTTACTTTTTGTACTGCGGGACACCTTTGTATCGAATTTCAACTTTCTCACTAATCCCGAAGTGGTACTTCTCAATTCCGATTTTTCGGCGGTGAAAACCGGTTATAAATCGGACGGAAACCGAAAAATTTCAATTTTATATGGGGTCTATATATAATATTTTGTGGGGGTCTATTCTCGATCATTTTTCGTCATCTCCTTTAATTTGCCCATTGCAAAGAAACGCGCTAATTGGCGGTAACTTTTGCTTCCCCTAGAACTTTCGAATTTTTCCTTGCTTATTACGCACATTTATACTAAAAGGTATCTGCGTGCCAAATTTCTCTAGTTTAAGCCATCGTGGAGCTACGGTGATTATCAGTCTGTGAATCATATGAAACTCACCTGTATGATTGAGGTTTTACCAACTCCTTGCGCTCCCAATAAAATGACCTTAATAAAATCATCAATATCCATTGAGTCAGTACAAGTTTCAGAACCGTTAGCGTCGTCTTCTTCAGTTGAACAAGAACTGTGCTCAAAATCGTTTGATTGCTCAAAATCTTTTGACAAATTTAGAGTAGGATCTTCAAGATAGTCCAAGTCTAAATCTGCAACAAAAGAGAATACAAAGAAACTCCGTAAATCCAACATTTTTGTACAGGGTATTTCTTGAGTTTGGGGGGTGCTGAAACTTTTAGGTGACGTCTCCGAAATACTCGCTAGATCGAAGAGAGCGGCAGAACACGATGACCATTTGTTAAGTTAAGAATGTAAAATTGGAGGGCATTTATTTCTAAATAATATTCTCCATTCAAATGCAAAAAGATTTTTGTTTGCTTTCCTTATCCTAAAAAGAGCAAAGTATTGTAATGGGCTGAAATTTTAAATGTCGAGTTTTCAATGTCATAACACGTTTTGGGGACCCCAGAGCCCAAATCTCGAGTTTCAGCCATTGGTCCGTGTGTGTCATGCGCGGATATAGGGGAGGGCCCGGGGGGCACGTGCCCCCCCAGTTTTTTTAAGCGGGCGATGTTTTCCAAATTTCATTATACCTAATCACGTAAAAAAATTTAAAAAAATCAAATGAATGGTGATTTGCTGTGTCTTTTATCATATTGAGAGGGGCACGGGCCCCTAAATAATTCCCAATCCTGAGACTAAATAGAAATACGTAAATAAAAAAACGTCAAAAATTCTGTCATCCGTCATGGCACTTTTTTTCGTCATCACGCTTATCACCCTTATATGAAAGTTATTTGTGGTAAGCTCTACAGCTTTTAACAAATTAGGTATCGTACCTCGATACACATTGCATTAAAAACTACTGCCCAGGACTCGAATCCCCGGTCCCTAGGCTACGAGTCCCTCCCCCTCCAAATTTTCTATTCGGTATATTGTGCGATTGTACCCCCCAAAATAAGAGGGCTATATCCGCGCATGGTGTGTGTCTGTCGGTCTGTACACAAGATATTTCAATAACGGCAAGCGCTACAAACTTCAAATTTGGTAGTTTTATCGAAGTTACCGTTACGGACGTTTTTAGCTGTTAAAAGAAGAACTTTAAAAGCTAGAATTTGAAATATTTTGCTCAAAACACATTCCATTCAAACAATATGACATTCAATAATTCCTTCTGATCCTCGTATGCTCTAATTCTTTCACATTCATCATTCAATTCATTCAGTTATCATTTTTCGAGCGTATATTTATGTTAATTCTTTTGACTTACTATACTAAACACAATGTTGGAATGAATTGTAATTATCAAATGAAACAGAAGGATTTATGGAAAGACAAAAAAAGACGAAGGAAACAAAATTAAAAAAGAGAATGCGAAGATATATTGCTCAAGAAATTCAATTACAAGGAAAAGAGGAATAAGCTGACAACTATTTGAACAAATCTTAAAATTACTCTACAATGTACGATGCGACGGTAGGTGAATTTCACAATAGATACAATTTGTACCGTGCTTAAATTGTTGACAAGCAGGACCTATGGAAGACTAGCTGAAAAATATTTGAACAAATTGTAAAATTAGTTAACGATGTACGATGCGACGGTACGTGAAGTTCAATAGATACAATTTGTACCGTGCTTAAATTGTTGACAAGCAGGAACTATGGAGGACCAGCTGAAAAATATTTGAACAAATTGTAAAATTAGTTAACGATGTACGATGCGACGGTA
>CM022881.1:9018442-9030851 GCA_012654025.1 Pachypsylla venusta
AGGCATGGCCGATCAAAACGTTTCCTAACCTCTCGGGGAGGGGGGGGGGACGTTCATCTAAACGCTTATATTGATAAAATAAACAAACTTGCACTGGACTTTTTTCATGTTGGTACAACTATGTCTGCTTCAGTTCAATATATTCAAATAGTTCAATAAATACGGAAGAAAAATGTTTTTTCAAATAAATTAAAATTAAAGTGATAATATAATTTATATTAAACTACATTTTAATTTTGTAACTTGCTCCAAAAAAAATTAATAGTATCTGTCTGGTACCCAAATCTGTGTTAGAAACATATTGAGACAAGGTTTGGTGCAAATCGGATTAAAATATGGCAATCTAAACTAACGATTCCCATCGACTCTCAATAAATGTGCCAGTGATGCTATCTATCTCTACCTTAATATTATACTGCAAAGAACTTGTAATATCAATGTTTTTTAAAATTTACTTTCATTAATTAGGTTCATAATTTTATATGACTTTATTTATTTTGGTTAATTTTATTGCAATATTTTATTTGCGATCACAAGTTCCTGCTAATGGTTTAAAGCAAAAAATAGACCTTTTTAGTATTTGGCCAACAGAAATGTCTGTTTCAATATATTTTGGCGATCGTCAGTAATAATATTTTCCATATTATAAATATACCTATTTTAATAGTAAAATTCTACAGACACTTATCGTAAACATCAAGACATACTAATATGTGGAAGGGAAATAAATCCCAGTTATTTTCGAAGCAGCAAATGATTCATGAGAAAGGTCTTTGGCCATTGTTTTTTTCAATGGTTTTTGCAACTGTAGGTAAGAATTCCGAGCAATGCCTCCCTCAAAAGAATAGTGCTATACATGCATTGTATGATTAGGTTTGGCCACGTTCAGAAGGCTATACAATTATAATGCATCTTTAGCATGGTTACAATATACAAGGATCAGTACTTGTCAGCGAGGCATTTAAAACTGATTTAGTTATTGCTGAATATGATTCTACTCATTTTTGGTATTGCTAATACGGACATGCCTCGCTCTATTCATCGATGCATTATATTGTTAGGTTACGTTCATACGTAACCTAACCATACTGTCACTAAATAAATCGATTTTAAATGATCTAATAGACATTTTTAAAACAAACACCAGATTTCTAACTCCAAAAATATAGAATCGGTAAAAACAATTTGAACCCCAATATCCTCATGAAAGAAAGCAATTATATTTTGGGTTTGAATTAAGTTTTACCAAAATCGCAATTTTGAAGATAAAATTTTTTTCATACCAATATTTATTAAAATTAATTAATGTATAACTACGCAGGCCCATATCCAGGACAGGGTTTTCAGGGTTCAAACTCCCCCCACAGAAATTTTAGATAAGGTTTGATTTTTCCTATAATCCCTGTATGGTAAAACTTTCTTTACATGACCTTCCCCCCGAAATAAAATCTTTAGATGAACAACCTCCCTCCGAAATAAAATTCTGGATCACTCTGAACACTGTCCCACATCTAACTAATACAAAACACAATAGAGAATAGGGACACCCAATTTTTCCTAAATTTCCCACAATCAGGGGAGAACCTATATAGAGGACTATTTTGTTTTAATTTGTTATACCCTGTATTTTAAATCAAGGGAGAACCTATATAGAGGAGGATTTTCTTTTAATTTGTTACACCCTGTATTTTAAATCAAGGGAGAACCTATATAGAGGAGTATTTTCTTTTAATTTGTTACACCCTTTATTTTAAATCAAGGGAGAACCTATATACAGGAGTATTCTCTTTTAATTTCTTACACCCTGTATTTTAAATCAAGGGAGAACCTATATAGGGGAGTATTTTCTTTTAATTTGTTACACCCTGCATTTTAAATCAAGAGAGAACCTATATAGAGGAGATTATTTTCTTTTAATTTCTTACACCATGTATTTTAAATCAAGGGAGAACCTATATAGAGGAGTATTTTCTTTTAATTTGTTACACCCTGTATTTGAAATCAGGGGAGAACCTTTTAATTTGTTACACCCAGTATTTTAAATTAAGGGAGAACCTATATAGAGGTGTATTTTCTTTTAATTTCTTACACCCTGTATTTTAAATCAGGGGAGAACCTATATAGAGGAGTATTTCCTTTTAATTTCTTACACCCTGTATTTTAAATCAAGGGAGAACCTATATAGAGGAGTATTTTGTTTTAATTTGTTACACCCTGTATAACTGCCGTTTTTTTAGTGTTGATATAAAGGTTCATTAATAATCATCAGTGTCGGAGGAACATATTGTCGAATTTCAAAAATTTGGAAATTAAAATTACATCGTTTTGAGAAAGATCATATTATTATTCGGGTCTAAGGTTCCCCTGTATTTTATCATAATTATCATAAAAAAATAGACCAAACCTCGAGTTGTGGAAAAGGTAGGAGGAGGGAGACTTCATCCCTCAATATATTATAGGTTAATTACATATTTATTATGAAATTAACACAGAAAAGTATGTAGTAAGTATATGGGGGAAAAAAACCGCAATTTCTTTTTCGGATTTTTTTTTTAAAAAAATTCTCATTGGAGATACAATGACAATAGATATATTTTTAGGTTGCCCCACATGATAAAATTTATGATTTACTGATAACATTTATAGATAAATTGTCCACTCTCTCTCTTCAGTTCGCTTGCCACACCCAGATGGGGCAAAAAAGCGCAAGAATTTAGCTTCTTCCCCCCCCCCGCCCGCATAGAAGTGTAGCCTTTTAACCCATTCAGGAATTTAATTTTTAATTAAAAAATCTGGTGTGAACATCACAAAACTTTCCTTATGCATTTTTATATAATTTCCTAACAGCCAAAGGAGACATAAAAGGAAGTTTTCTGAGAGATAACTCTTTCAGTATTTGTCTTCTTTAATAGGGGTTTGGATATCTTCTGTTTTTCCACCCAGGAGGTAACAGAACGGATGCATTTTTTTATAGAGAATATCGCCAACAGCTCTAAGAAAACCTCTGTTAGTTTATGGCATCCTGTTCTTTGTAGGAAAGAGGATCACATTATCATCCGAATAAATATCATTCGAATAGCCTCTTACATAATTACAGCCTAATTAGTAAGAAATGAACTTCAAATTATGAGGAAAACAAAAAAATACTACACAAGTTCTAGCTCTTTCCGTCCTGGTTTAAGAATTCAATTAAATGTGTTTGTGTATTCAATGCATAAAATTAATATGAATGGGCACTAAATTTCAAGTTCTAGCTCTTTCCAATCTGGTTTTAGGCAGAGCCGCCAAAAATGGTCTTCAACCGCTAATAAGCGGCCAACAATATATTACGCTTCGACCTAAGTTGTATTCTTCAATTTCTTGTATGAAATTAATATGAATAGGCACCAAGCTTAGCAAGTTCTAGCTATTGCCGTTCTTATTTTAAGCAGGATATGCGAAAACCACTAAAAGCGGCATAAAACCGCCAACGCTATATTCGATATCCACCAAAGGTTTATTCGATATTTTGCCGTTCATGGCATAAAACTGACATACATACCAAATTTCAAGACTCTAGCATGCACTTGTCGTTCTTTAGACATCTTGTTCAAAGGCAGACAGACGGACAGACAAACACACGGGCCAATGTAGGGATGGGATTTTCGACTCACGTAGGTGAGTCGACATGACTTGACTCGACTCACCAATATGAGTCGACTCTCGATCTCGACTCTTATCGAGTTTTAAAAACACCTTATTTGATCAGAAAGACATAATAAAACCAATTGACAAAAGGAGCATCTACCAAATAAACAATCAATTGTCACCAGGATAAAAGAACATTTTCCTTCAGTAAACAACAAACACCCAGAAAAATATTTCACCCTTTATAATCTTTATCAGTCAACAAAAAAAAGCTACTCGTAAGTCGACTCTTTGAAGAGTCGACTCATTTCAAAAAGATGATTCGACTCGTGAGCGAGTCGACTCAAGACTCGACTCGTGGATGACTAGCCCATCCCTAGACCAATGGCTGAAACTCGAGACTTGGACTGTGGGGGCCTCAAAACGTGTTTTGGCATTGAAAACTTGATATCGAAAATTTCAGCCCATTACCTGCAACACTTTCCTTTTTATAGGATAAGGAAAGTAAAAAAAAATATAANAGCGTAAAAATTGAAATTATGGTATAGAAAGCTTGGTAATGTAATTATTCTTGGAAGGTTGAATTAAACACATTAAATAATAAATTTGTTGTGAACATCACACGACTTTCCTTATCTATAAAAACGAAGAAAATATTGTTAATGAGCTGAAGAGTCAAGTTTTCAATGCTAAAATACGTTTTGAGTTCCCTAGAACCCAAACTTCGAGTTTCAGCCATTGGTCCGTATGTGTTTGTGTGTCCGTCCGTCCGTTTGTCTGTGAACAAGAGATCTCAAGAATGGTAAGTGCTAGAGCTTGAAATTTGGTATGTATGTCAGTTTTATGCCATGAACGGCAAAATAAGCTTTTGGTGGAAATCGAATATACCGTAGGTGGCTTTATGCAGCTTTTTAACGGTTTTCGCATATCCTGGCTTAAAATGAGAACGGTAATAGTTAGAACTTTAAAATTGATGCTTATTCATATCGATTTCATACAATTAATTTAAATATACAACTTAGGTTGAAGTTAATATATTGTTGGCTTTTAATTAGCGGTTGAATGCCGCTTTTTGGCGGTTCCGTCTAAAACCAGAATGGAAAGAGCTAGAACTTGAAATTTGGTGCCTATTCATATCAATTTCATACAAGAAAATGAAGAATACATTTTAGATTTAAATGTAATCGAGATTGGGTTCTGCGGAACACAAAACGTGTTTTGGTATTGAAAACTCGACATCGAAAATTTTAGCAATGCTACATTACTTTCTTCTTTTTTATATATAAGGAAAGTTGTGTGACGTTCACGGACACGGAATCTCGAAATTGATGGGGACCTGAAAACTTGCAAAATGCATTAAAAACTCGACATCAAAAGCTTGGCTAGCTTGGAGTTTTGAAATAATTCAATTTGCCCAAGTGACAATTTACTTTAAAAACTTACTCGACATTAAAAAAGATGAGGCTCCACTTTGTTGTGCAATGCAAGAGACATAGCAACGACAGACGAACATGCTTCTGGCGCTGTTTACTCGTATATTATCAAATGGTTGTTTTTGTTGTTGTTGGTAACACGAGAGTTTTCCGAACGCTTCTGTCTATGTGTCAAACTATTCGGGTTGCCAAACTAAACAGGTCATATTTGCTTTTACAATGTGGATAACAAATTTTTCTTTCATTCATTTTATTGCAATATCGGATGATTCTAATTTCTAAAGCTAACGATCATCGCATTAGGGAAAGAGTAAAACCTTGAATCGATTTAATTGCCATCTTCCAGTCAATCAGTAATCGACCATCGTTCCAATTTAAACAAAAACATTAAAGTCCGATCAAGGAATATTGAACTTGTGTTGCTCGAGAGAGAAGAAAGTGACAAGAGTGACACTGGATCAACAAACTCTTTACGGGGAACCCACAAATAGATTTATTGTTATCTCCTGTATCTAGATATAAAATCATTTCAACCTATTCATATATTTGATATTATTTGTATATAACATACATTTGACAAGACAGTTATTGATTGATTGGCAACAAATTGAAAAACTATCTGGGCTTAATAGGAAAACCTTAGCAAGCCCTCATAAGAAATAATAATTCCTATAATAAGATACAGTGTACGGACTATTTAATATAATAAACAAGTTTATATTGATTACCTACCATCGGATCAATCCAACTATTAAACAGTACCTAATTGACCGACATTATTTTTAAGATGTCAAATCAATGTATTTTAGTTTTAAGATAGATAGGAATTTTCATTCATTACCATACAAGATATAAAAATAATAATGCAACCAAAAATATTTCCTATCCCGCCAATGACCTAAGATGCTGTTTGGGATGTAAAACAATTTTTACTTAAAAAAAACCTTGCATCATCTTATGCTCAGAAAGTATTTAACAGAAGGTCAAACTGCATTGACTAACCTGATTTTACCAATGCCGTTTAGGGATGAGATTTTCGACTCACTTAGGTGAGTCGACTTGACTCGACTCGACTCACAAATATGGGTCACTCAATGAGTTGACTCTCGATCTCTACTTACATCGAGTGACAACTTCAACTTCCCACAACTTCTAATGGTATAGAGACTGTATGCTTAATAATATTGTGGCCTAGAATGTACGAGTAATTTACAAAGTGATCTAGGAGTTACTGTGGGTAAAGAGCACGTCTGCAAAACCTCAGAAGTTTCCCACAGCTTCTATTGATATAGAGACTGTATGCTTAATAATATTGTGGCCCAGAATGCACGAGTAATTTAAAAAGTGATCTGGGAGTTACTGTGGGTAAAGAGCACGTCTGCAAAACCTCAGAAGTTTCCCACAGCTTCTATTCATATAGAGACTGTATGCTTCATAATTCTTCACTTGTTAGCTGCCTTCTCTACATACTTTCCCCTCTTTTGTTTTACAATATGTAATATCTTTTATTTTCCCCCTCGTTAGTTCTACCTTTAACAGAATTTCGTTAGAAATGAGACGCATTCATCTTGGAGCTCTTGTGAATTTACTTAAATCTTGAGAGGGACGTAGGACCTCAACAAATAGGTAGAGCCGAATCCGATTTTGCGACATTCGCCTTGATTTCGCGTTTTCTTCCTTCAAAGTTTTCTGTTGTGTCTTTGTGGGTTCTATTCGAAGGATATGTTATTTTTCTTTCTCAGGACGTGTCCGATTCATCCGTATTTTCATTGTTTCTTCGTTTGAGATCTTCTCAGGCTAATATTTGTCAACTACATCCTCAACAGCTACTGATAAATGTTCGTAGTTGTCTTTATATTTTTACGTACGCTTTCCATGCTTGATATCCATATAAGAGCATAGAGCATACAGGGCTTACCTGAACGAAATAAAAGATCTTTTTCCTAAATTTTCTATCTCACATCTTCGTCCGTAGACAAAACCAAAAGGTTTTGTCTTCACAGATCTTGAGGCCTACATTCTTACCTCATCCAATAATATCTTGTTTTCATATTGCTGATATTGCGGAAGAGAAGGAATATGATCTTGCACGAATAGTAGAAAAATTGGAGCGGACCTCAATATAAAAAACAATGGAAATTTACTCTTTATTTCTAAGTAGCTCTTAGTAGTTCTTAAAAGTAGAAAGTAACTCTTAAAATGTCGGCACTTTCAGGGGAGGCCACAATTAGTCAACTAATAAATCTTTTATGAAACTGTCCCTTTTATAAAATGTTAGGCACAATGAAATAAAAGTATTTAAAGTTTTATTTTAGATCTTCACAGGTTATTCAAAGTGGAAATAGAGTTATTCCAAGTAGCGCAAAAATCTAAATTAAAGTCTCAAGTATGGTTAAATAAAACACTTCATTTTTAATACCTTACCGAAGATATTTTTTTTTTATTTTCGAAAAAGGTCATTCGTATGCACCTGAACAGAGGTGCGGATTGGTTTTTCGGAACTTTTTTTTTAAAGGAATATAAATACACGGGACTCGAAAATAAAGACCCGTGTCAAAGATCGGAAAATATATAGCTGCTGCCTTATCATTCCACCTCCGCAGACGAAATTGCTGAAAATAATTAAATTATTGAATCTCATATACGAGATTTAGTCAAAGATTCGTCTTATGACTAAACCGAATTTGTGCACTCCATTGTTTAAGTAGCTCTAAATATTTAGAGCGTTCTCCATCCAGCTTTTCAAAATTCACAAACACTCTCCATCATACCTACTTCTTTTCTGAAGATACTGCGATAGCGTTAGAATGTTTTTTTTATTCATTTTGTAAAAATATTCATGTTGAAATTGTGTTGAAGTTTTTGCGCTTCGTCATTTTATGTATATACGTTATCATAACATTATACAAAAAAGATGATAATATATTCTTGCAAATTTAAAGAGAAAAATATTTTATGCATGAAAAGAAAATAAAGGAATGCGGTGTTTTTATTTCTTATACAAATCAATCGAGTCGGCAGATACGCGTACGTCAAGAGTAAGCAAAGCTGCCGACTGTATTAACACGAACCACAGTTTATGTGTTCATGAGGAATGATTTTATTCTCAATGCGAATATAAATAGCACTTTTCAATAATAAAATGACATAAGTGTTTTCCTATTTTAGGGAAGCGGTTAGGAATTAACAGGTTTGTAAGTTTCCAGCGAATAGGGGAAGGGTAAATACCCTGTCTCGAATGATCAATAGATGTTAAAGAGACGTTAACCAAAGAAACAGAGAGGGAGACAGTCCATGCATCTTTATCAAAACTTTCAGATTTTGTTTTATCATTTTCAGGTGTTTTTGGTTATTCTGTATACTGTTCTTGTACAAAAGAATTTGTATTTCTGAGAAGAAACTCTCCCCAGAATAATTCGGTTCATTGCATGAATTTATTGAAACCATCAGAATATAAAATGTTCTACCCTCACAAGGAAAGTAAACCTAAGCCACGACCAGATCTGTTTGATGTCTATATGAAAATGAAAAGAACTGTTAGGTATCATGAAAAAAGGTGGGACGTTGATCCAGATCAAGTCTGATTACTAGAAACAAAATATTGCAGTTGAGGAAAGTATTACTTTATCAAGAAATAATAATATAACTTTTGGTTCTTTAATTATTAACTAAACTGATTTTCTTTTAAACAAAATTCTAATTCCATGAACATAAGAATATCCAACATAAGAATGCTGTTCCAATATTGATTCCGATTAGTTTCAGTTTTGTAAAGGCCCATTTACACTGCCCGAGCATTCGTCACGAACAGAGGTGACTAAACGAGCATTCTTTCGAGGCTCAGGCAGTGTAAACAGTCGCCGCGAGCCGATCATGTTCGAAGCGAATGCTCGTTCGTGCTCCAGCCTGATCTCGAGTAACTGATCGTCAGAAATGCTCGAGCAGTGTGAACAGAATGCTCGTTTATGTTCGTGTTCGTCGAAAACTGGCGAGCAACGATCACGAATGGTCGATGCTCGTGTATGTTCAGGCAGTGTTAATTTGGCCTTAAAGCTCTTTTTCCCCACTAGCTACAATTTCTGTCTAAGTTAGCAATATTAGGTATTTGGAATAACGTCAATCGCATTTTTATTCAAAATCAATTTANGCTCAGGCAGTGTAAACAGTCGCCGCGAGCCGATCATGTTCGAAGCGAATGCTCGTTCGTGCTCCAGCCTGATCTCGAGTAACTGATCGTCAGAAATGCTCGATCAGTGTGAACAGAATGCTCGTTTATGTTCGTGTTCGTCGAAAACTGGCGAGCAACGATCACGAATGGTCGATGTTCGTGTATGTTCAGGCAGTGTTAATTTGGCCTTAAAGCTCTTTTTCCCCACTAGCTACAAGTTCTTTCTAAGTTAGTAATATTAGGTATTTGGAATAACGTCAATCGCATTTTTATTCAAAATCAATTTAAATAATTCTAAAGAACGTTTCATTGCGATAGATTGCTAGGAGTATTGTTTTCAATCATCTTTAAAGGAATCGACTAATAAGTTAAAGTTTGCCAAAATTGGGCGCCCTGGGCGACATCCCCGCTGAAAGTGTTTCTTGTATTTAGAAGGAATTACAATAAATAATGTAGACAAATCGATTGTATGTCTTCAAGAGGAAAAAGAATAGCTTAAAGCCCTGCTATTCTCGAAAATAGATTTAGAAAAGGAATTAAAAAAACTTAAAGGACAGTTGGGTGTGATGCTAGGTGGGGCGGTGTTGTAACTTTACTTTTCTTTCCTTTTTAACTATTTTGTTGATTTCAAAATTGTATTAATTAAATTCCACAAAGAATGGAGAAGAGCCCGCAGGGGCTCCCAGCATGTTGCCTGATTGATAACGGAAAATGGAAAGAGTTATATTTTAAAAGCCTCGTCGTGATCACAAATGTGACATCAACCAATAAAATAGTATTTTCCTCCAGCAAAGGGTTTCTATCGGTGGATACTTTCCCGTTAGGAACACATGAACATGTAGTACGTATGCAGTGTAAGCCAGAAAAAATTAATAATCATTTAATTATGGAGCATATTTTTGAAATGAAAATATTTATCTGTAAACGTGGGTTCCAAAATCTTTACCCTCCGATCTAGAAGCTTTTTCTGTTGACAGAAACCTCTTTTCGGTGTTATGTGCGATCCAGTTAAGAAGCTGTAAGAAATCGTATGTCCTAATTTGGATTGATGTTCAGTGAAACATGAGATCAGTTTTATTGTCGTACAATTTTTTTCTTTTTTTAAATATTTCAAACTCCAAAAATCTTGAGCCACCACTGTTTAAACTTTCTTTACCTAAATGGATCAAACATGTGAACAAAAAGTATTTTTTGTTTGTTTGTTTTTTTTTTCGTTAGAAATAGCATTTTGAGCCGTAAGTGCATATAACATTTTCGCCTCAATAAATAATATACCCATAAAGGATTTTCCAATAATTCAGACCCACTCTGTATTACATGTCGGGATAAGCTTTTGATAGATAAATCCGTTTTGAGGTCCCCTGGGAATCCATCAGAGTTTGTGCTTCTAAACAAATAGTACATTTATACCCCCCCAAAAAACAATTCGTGCGCAAAAAGACGCCAAGAAAATGTCTTTACCAAAAAGCCAAAAATTCAAGTGGCTCATAACTCTAATAAAAATATGGTAACAAAAGAAGTGTTATCATATGAGTGCCAAGTTCATGCCACACCAAAATTATTTGCCTACAAAGGAGGTGATATCATATGAGTGCCGAGTTCAGGTCACCTGAAAAATATTTGCCTCAAAGGTGATTCGAAAGTTACAAACAAAAACTACTATCAACTTTTTGTCCCCGGGTACTTGGCGCACATGTTATCTGAATATGAATGCGTGTTTTTCTTCTAAATTTTTGCTGTAAGACTACGCTATACATATTAGACTTTCTAGAACAATCAGGAGCAGAGATATTGAGGGTGCCGCTAAAGCGACACAAGGTGTCCGCGGGAATTTTTTTTTATAAAAATCTTGAGTTAAGGCCAGGAGGACCCCAAAAATAAAACACCGCTTCCTAGAGTTCAACACAGTGGCCGTGATAAGCGCGAGGTGGAAAAAAAGTATGAAATTTTGACAATTTTTGGGGTTCTCGTAAAAGGCATTCCCATTGATGGACAAAGGTAAAATAAAAGTTAAATTTCATTTATTGCACGTGCAAACGACGAATATGAAATAAAAATTAAAACGATTAGTTAAAAAGGGTCAGAATTGAAAGTGAAGATACCTAAAAACCAGGTTTAGCGTGCTAATATATCTACAGCACGATGGATTTGTTTTTCTTGGCGTTGCAAAACTAGCCTTTTGCTCAAATTCCTTCTATAGAAATTATGAGTTTGTTTACACAAACAATATATTTTGTAATGCAGTCATGATGGACGGATATTGGATACCTTTTCACTACACTCTACAAATACGCTAAAGCCAAAGCCAGGAATCAATTTCGGAGCGGGGTGGGGGGGGGGGTATTGGGTATACCAATGTAAATTGGTAAATAAAGGCATACCGCAAAACCGTCACAAAACATAGTGCGGCATCTGAGAAAATCCCGGACAAAAATAAATTAAACAAGATTTTAAAAAAGAATACATTTTTTAAATTCTTGTTTGAAAAAAACTCCCACACCCTTCAAAAAATCGTAACGACGACTTATCGACACCTACAAATTGTTAAGCTGTTTACATGTTCCCATTTGACGACCAGTCTAAGCTTCAATCCATGGAGCATGGAGGAAACAGTTCCCGAAAAGGTCCGATTGAAGACGTCAGGTCAGTAGGAACGAGTTTTCAAATGTGAAATTGCTGAAAAATTATGGTTCAATGGATTCGATCAAGATATTTTTTTGTATTTTTACATGTTGTGCTCTGTGCTCAGACTAAAAGAATTCATCTTTACTTGAAGGGATCTATGCTTATTAATTTTCTCTTACGGTTTTGCTTAAATACAAAAATCGGAAAATCGGCCGTAACTTGAAAACTGACAGTTTTATATTCTGACTAGCTGTTTTCCCGTGCTTCGCTACGGTTACAAAATTCAACAACAATTTTGAGAACGCGAAATTAAATCTCCTCAATTTTAGATTTTTGGTGGAACGGACCCCCATAATGAACACGGCTCCTATATAAATACGGAAAACCGTACTAGACTTTCTCTTCCTTAATTATTCCATCAGACTACAACCGAATGCAGATGTTGTTCTTCTAAAGTTTAAGGTTTTTAGTTATATATTTTAGTTATTGTTATATTTCTATTTTCTGTTGATGTTGACCATTATTTTAAAAAGATTTTTTTTAGCAGAATTGCGGA
>CM022881.1:9042659-9066353 GCA_012654025.1 Pachypsylla venusta
CACACACACTTCCTTCCCTGAAGCAGAGATATTTTGGAACATTGGTCCTAAAAGAGTGAAAAAAGAAATTCGTTTAATTGCATGTCGTGCATCCCCTTCCCTAATGTGGGAGACGTAGCATGGGGAGTAGAAGTGTTGGAAAATCAATAATTTCCCGTTTTATTGCATGTAAATATCTACCTTTATGCAAGATTTCGGTGTTTTATCCGTTAAAGCGTTCAATTTTTTTCTTCAGTTGGATGTTAATTGCTGAATTCATGCAAAATTGTAGCGCCGTAGATATATGGACGAGTTAATATGAACTTTCAAAAGTTCATCCTGTAGTATTGCACTATACTACTGAATGTATGTTCAAATGACCTATCCATTGTAGAACCGGATACCTGACGGTGTGCAAAACCTGGTAAATTGCTTCGTGTAGAGATAGACTTGTGTTTGCTAGAAAATGGCCTGGCGCACGGCCGCGCGCTCAGATTTCAAAAAAGGTTATTCATTTCTTCTCCGGGACAATCCTACACTTTCGAGTATTTTCAATAAATCAGTTGATTTGATCAGAACACTCTATATTAGGTTTATGGCAGCTATTTTTAAACTTTCACCCCATATAGCGCAAAAACTGTCTATTGATACTTTTGATGTTCACGATATTAAATTGCACTACATTCCTCTCACCAAAGTTTCAGCGAATTTGACCGAAATTTGTTCTATTTTTGCGCGCGGTTCTTTGATTAACTTACTTAGTTACTTATCCGTGGCTGGGGCCTGGATGACCATATGCCTCTTCAACATTATGTCTCTATTCATGCTATGTCTCTATTCATACAGGCCTCTGGCTCTCCTCCAATTGCATGACTAGCCTCAAGTATCGGTCGAAAAATTCTCCTCAACACTTTCTTTTCAAGCACTAATAAATAATTTCTGCTTGTTCATTTGTCGGAAAATAAAAGATCCACCTGCGTACAATAGGACTGGGTTGACACACAAACATGATAGAGATTATAAGTGTTGCTTAAGATCTTGGAATGAAAAGTATGCACGATTTACTGATTCAAGTCTGGCTTTAATTTCTTCATCTTTATAAATGTTAGGTTCTATCATACTGCTTTCTTGTTAACTTCAGTGAAGCTGAAATTCGGTGTTAATGATGACAGCTTTTTTAAGGCACATATATTCTGATATTTCTTCATTGATAGAAATTCAGTTCTTCTGGTTACCTCAGAAAAATCTTTAGCTATTTGTACTAAATATTCTTTATAATTTGCAACTAGCATTATCTGCGTATACGCGAGTCTGGTAAGTACGAAATCTTTTATTTTGAGTCCATACGTATTTCTATCTATTTTCTTTTCAAATTCCGTGTCTGTCTTCTCCAGAACAAGTTAGAATTAGGACTGGGGATGGCGGGTCACCTTGCCTGCGACCTGTCGTAATCTTAAACTTTTCAGAAATCCCTTAGGTGGTTTAATGATTAACTCATTTTCAAATAAGGTGGTAATAATGGAAGAAATTCATATTAACCCGAGGAAGCTATTTATGTCTTGTCCATCCAATTGTTGCATCGGGGAGATCTCACCATTGATGCTTTTATATAATATTCAATTCAATGTTCCTCCTTACTTATAATGCTAAAAGGAAATGTTGTGATACATACTTAGGAATATTACCACTTAACAAATGAGCAGGAAGAAGAGTCTTTTGACGCGATACAAGAGATTCTGAGTGTTGATTTGGAAATTTAACAGTTTTGATTTGGAAATTTTTCACGTTAAAGTTTGCGCTCACAACATCTTTGTACGATTCCCGTTGGACCTTATTTCGCTTAAAAAAAATCGGTGATTATTTTTTGTTGCTCTCTAATTTCATAAATCTTCTTGTTTCATAGCACCTTTTCCCAATTTTATTTGTAGTCGTTGTTACCTTCCTCAATTCTATTCCTCCAAAGTTCCTCCTATTTACATTCCTTCCCTTCCGTCTTAAGTCTTCTTCAACCTTATCTTTTCAATTTTAATTTTGGCCTAACCCATCTTCCCTCTATTCCCAAAGGTTCCAATTCTTTCTGATAAATTATCAAATCTTCTCTCTATATGTCTATTTTGAATGTGACTTTTCATTATGGCTGCATAGTTTCCGCATTGGCAAATTTGCATATTTCCAATATTCCCCAATTTCTGAATCTATTTGATGATCGCTCTGTTATGAGATATTTCGACAACTGTCGCATGTATAGAGTAACCATACCATACTTGGATCAGTATTCTTGTCTGCGTGCTATGACCGTATGAACAACCTAATGTGGGTAAAAGTCACATTTATCCATGACTAAATTGATCTTGAAAAACCCAGGAACATCTGGAACATATACCCCAGGAATATAAACCCCAGATTCATACATTTTTTCAAAAAGTATTAAATAAAAAGGCCTTTTAACCTTCAATCCCAAAACTTCATAGATAGTCGCGCTCCATATTAGGTTTTTTGAATTTGGTTGTTTATCTTTATAGTGACAAAGATCTCTGGTATACCCTAAATATTTTGCACGTTATCCTTACTAATCCATTGGTGAATGACGATATTTTTCTAGTGAATGTGAATTTCTTTAAAAAAATCCCTGGCTTGAGCTGCGAAAACTTTTCTTTAGCGAATTCTAAAGGATTCAAAACCCCGCTACTTTCCTTTCTTACTTTATATTTTGTTTATCAGGTTTACATGCTTTTCTTCTTCTTTCGATCACATCTTTCTTATATTTTACCTTTTTATTTCTATGAATTTTCAGAAGGTAAACAGAATAATTTATAATAGAAAATGTATCATTTTATTCTTCAGTATCAACTACAGAATGTGCCGGAAAATTCAAACCCTTAAAGCCATGTCATTAGTGAGTTTACCGGATCTGTTGCGAGAAAAAGGTATTTAGTTGATGTGAGCTTAAAATATCATCGCAGTCAGTAAAATGATTTTTCAGGGAATTTGTGTTTGAAAAAATGTCTAAATAATAAACAAAGCGGTTTAAAGAATAAATATCTCAGAGATTGAAGAGCTCTTAAAGAGAAAAGAAGATGGAAAAGAGCACAGTATTTGAAATGCAGTTGGCGAGATTAAATTTAGCTTAAAAGATATTATTATCTGTGCAAAACGTAGCGGAGACTGCGTTTATTTATTTTTTCGCTTAACGTCTCTTTAACATTTATTGGTCTTTCGAGGTGGGGACTTTACATTCAATTCGCTGGAAACTTACGAACCACACCTACCCACCCTGACCTCACACAGGCTGGTTGGTCCGGAAAAATAACCGGCATCGCGAGGAGCTAGCCCATGTGAACATCCAATCGCTAAAACATTGCTGGACGTTGATTAACTTCAGAAATTTAACGGAAACTGATGTACTCAATGTGGCATAGGCGCTGACCTGCGTCTAACTTTGCATGCATCATTATTGATAACGGAGTATTTTGGAAGGTAAATATATAGTAAACCGTAATAAGCAACAAGTATAGATCAATGATACATGCAAAGTGCAATGATTAGGCACAGTTTTTGATACTTAACCTTTTGCAAACAGAGAAGGGGAACGGAATTCAAATTGATTTCATAAATTTAATATCAAGGAGGTTTTGTATTCCCACTCCGAAGGTGATATTTTTATATTTGCCTTCAAATCCGAACAACAAATCTCACAAAATAAAGGGTGGCAGCCATCGGCTGTTATCACAGCTCTCAAGTAAAATTATTCAATGAATTAAATCAATTTAAGCTAGCTATCGTGCATCTCCTTCCCTAAAGCGGAACTGTCTTGGAGCACCGGGGGAGGAAGAGTTGCAACATAAATATTTTCCCGTTTAATTGCATTTAAATATCTACTTTTAAGCAAGATTTCAGTGTTTATTGGTTCAAACTACATTACAATACGTTGTATTATCTTCCTCGAAGAGGCACTTTTTGGAACACTTAGAGTTAAAATGTTCAAACTTTCGGATTTTTGCCTTCACTTGGATGTCAATTGCTAACTTCATCAAAAATTCAGCGCTCTAGGTATACGGTAAGTGCTTAAAACTTTTGATGATGAGTGAATTAGTCAGTCAGTGAGTATCCAAAAGTGTAAACTTTGAAATTATCTAACTCCTGCCCGGTTAATATTAACTTTTGAATTTATCCCGTAGTATTGTACTATACTACGGAATGTATGTTCAAAATTTTCAATGACCTATCCACCTATCCCTAGAAGAACTGGATATCTGACGTTGTGCAATACCTAGTGAATTTCTTCGTATAAAGATACACTGGTGCTTTCGGGAACTTGGCCTGGTGCACTGCCGTGCGCTCAGATCTGGACCATCTTTTTATTTTCCTTTTCGCTTTATTTCGTCTTGCATTTCATTTCTGTCTACTCTGTGTCGGATACATTCTCCTTTGATTATCTTTCTTTTGAAAGTGCCGGGGAATATCTCGTCCCATCCTATTTCAACTTCAGTATATATTTTCTTTTGTATTGACAGCAAACATCCTTATTTTAGAAATTTTCTTTTGATGCTGTCTATTTCTTATTTTACAAGAAAAATGGGAATATGGCACGATATATTGAAAATCGATATATAACTATATATTTTCATCCGATGTATTAATATATTATATCGATATATTTTTCATGATATATCGTTTAATATGTACACTAATTTAGTTTTTTTTTCTTCTTAATATAGCAATAAAATTTGAAGTTAGTTATCCATTTATTTATTTTTTTACTCGAAGTTTTTTATTTTAGGCGGATCCTACTTGTCCCTTTGAAACTGGTTATTGGTGGAAACTGGAAAGTAGGGGAGGGTCAGGTTAGGAAAGTACAGAGAGGGAAATGACGACATTTCTAACAATTCACCTCGTAAAATTCTAATTTCTAATAAAAACCGATACATATCGTCGATATATCGATATATTTCCCATATATCGATATATTTGTATATCAATATATTTGAAATTCGATATATGTACATGTTTTAGGTACTCCTAAAAATTGTCCTTAGAATTGAAAATTTCCAATCGTCAAAAATGTGAAAGCACAATGAATTTTATGTGGTCTTAAAAATAATTTAGCTCACGATTGTACCCTGTATATTGACAACTAATAAACTACACTGACGGTCTGACAGTCTCAATCTACAACAGCTGCGAGTGAGAATAAATATGCCCAGCCTACACAAAATTCTTACAATACACGGTACGAAAAAAAAAATATTCACACCAAACTGAAATTTGAAAAATGAAACCTTTAAACAAACATCGTTCAGCATCTCTCCCCTTGATACATGGCCACTCATAGTCATAAAATAAATAACACAGACAAACAATAGGAATAGAACTGTCATCTGCATATTCTGTGATTCGAAACAATCATACCATCAAAGCGCGGAAAATGTTATCAAGGAATTGGATGATCTTAAGGCTATGTTCACATGACCGCGCGGTACTGCGCGGCACGACGTACCGCGCGGCACGAGATCTATCTAAATAGTGCATATTGTCTACATGACCACGCGGTAATCGCGCGGTACTAGTTCTACAAACTTGTATCGAATTGTTCATTCGACCCGAGCGGTTACCGCGCGGTCATGTGAATATAGCCTAAAGCAATTGTCACATGACCGCGCGGTATCATATGAAAAATCGATAAAGTTTGTAGAACTAGTACCGCGCGGTAATGTAGACAATATGCACTATTTATATAGATCTTGTTCCGCGCGGTTCGTCGTACCGCGCAGTCATGTGAACGTAGCCTAATAGTTTCAAACATTATGTATAAAATTATTGTAAACTGGGCCTAAGCCTTTTAATTTAAATAAATAAAAATATACGAATAGATATACTGTTCCTCAAGAAGATACATTTACCTTAGAGTCCTTAGTTCCTAGAATAAAACTGCTTTTAATTTCTTTGGTCACATTATACAGCGATCATAAGCCCTACTAAAAAATAATAAACCAAAAACGTATTACAAGTTAGAAAGAAAAATAACGGATGAATTTGGTTTTTGCACAAAAATAGTTTTTGTAAATAAGACTGCTTTTTAAAATTGATTTTCCCTTAAAATTATGTGGGTAATTATAATAGATTATTGTTTTTCTTCAGAGCATTTTCCCCGGCGTATTCCCCCATTTGGGTCAAAATAAATTCTATATTTCTCGCTATATTCAAAGATAAGGCTGCTCCCCTTTATTCTTTTTCGTCCCTTCTTTGTGTATTGATAGCAATTTTCATTCTGTTTGGCGCCTTTCATATGAGAATTTTATTCCATTATGTCGCGACATGATACAGGATTCAGGGTAGCAAAAATTCACTCCTTATCCGGCAGGAGGGTTTGGACGGGATTGTTTTCCCGATTTAAAGAATTTCATATCTCTATGCCAGGGGTCGGCACAATTTTCAAATTGCGGGCGCTTTCAATCAAGTCAAAGCAACTCCGGGCGCATCAAACAATTTTCAGGGGAAAGGTGCATTGACATAATAGGTGCCTAACTACATGAATGTACTTAAAAAAAAAAATATCGTTTATTATGTAATCCTTTTATGTTTTTATTTGAATAGTTTGTAATAACTACAGGGAAAAATGAAATTATGTTGGTTTCATTTTTAATTGCAGTCAGTCAAGTATTAAAGTCAAGTTAAGTTGGTTAAAGTAATCGGAAAATTATGTCCTTTTTTTAATTAGGATAACGTCTCTTTAAAATCTATTGGTCATTCAAGACGGGGGTTTCACATTCCATTCGCTGGAAACTTGCAAACCAGCTACCCACAATAACCTTACCCAGCTGGTTTGGGCCGGAAAAATATTGGCCAGCATCACGAGGGCGCGAACCCACGTGAACACCCACATGGTACATCCTTGCTGGACGTTGCTTAATTTCAGTGATCCAACGGGAACTGGTGTATTCAACGTGCCATAGACGCTGGCTTAGGACGATTTTTAATTCTATTTTTGGATCATACATTCGTTAGGTCACGACTTAAATTTTAAAATATAAAATTTTGGGAGGGGTTAATTTTTTTTGGTGATCGAGCCGATAGGTTCAATCGACAATATAATGATCAAAATCGTATGAGGCGCTCGAGAGTAATCATGTCATAAAAAATAAAATAAAATTGAGTATTGGACGATAATAATATTGTTAAGTTCCCATTTTACCGTAATTAAACTTTCATTCATAATTTAAATAAAAAAAAATCTGGTGTGAACATCACACAACTTTTCTTATCCATTTTTATATAATTTCCTAACAGCCAAATGAGACATAAAAAGAAGTTGTCTGAAGAGATAGCTCTTCATTCTGGTTTTAGGCGAAACCGTCAAAAAGTGGCCTTCAACCGTTAATTGGCAGCCTGTTGGCCGTATATTACACTTCATCCTGAGATGTATTCTTCAATATCTTCTAAAAATTTGATATGAATAGGCACCAAATTTCAAGTTCCAGCTCTTTCGATTTGGACTTTAGGGAGAACCGCTAAAAAGCGGCCTCCAACCTCTAATTAGCGGCCAAAAATATATTACACCTCAACCCAAGTTGTATTCTTCAATTTCTTGTGTGAAATTGATATGAATAGGCGCCAAGTTTAAAGTTCTAGCTATTACCGTTCTCATTTTAAGCAGGATGTGCGAAAACCGCTAAAAAGCGGCATAAAACCGCCAACTCGATTTTTGATTTCCGCCCTTATTTTCCCGTTCATGGCATAAAATTGACATACATACAAAATTTCAAGCCTTTGCCGTTCTTGAGATATCTTGTTCACAGACAGACACACACACACACGGATCAATGGCTGAAACTCTAGATTTGGGCTCTGAGGACCCTAAAACGTGTTTTGGCATTAAAAACTCGACATGGAAAATTTCAGCCCATTACAATACTTTCCTTTTTATAGGATAAGGAAAGTAATAAAGTAAGTCAAGAGATTTTATTTTTATTTCCTTCTTCAATTCCAGAATTCAGACAGGAAAACTTTTATTTTTTGCTGAAAGCTTGGTGAGAATATTAACATACTTTGCAAATGCTCGTATTTTTTAAAGGTACCTAAGTCTGAATAAAGGTCAATCAACAAATTACGCTTTTATTACCCCTTTTCCCCTCTCTCTAATTATCTCCTCGGCAAACAAAGTGTACTTTCAGTATTGGAATGGGCTGAAATTCGAGAATTCGTTTCCAATGTCAAAAACTCCATGTTTGTGTTTGTCTGTCGGTCTATAAAAAAGATATCTCAAGATAGGTAAGTGCTAGAGCAGGGGTTCCCAAACTTTTTGGTATCGCGCCCCCTTTTCTTGAAATGAAAGCCTCCTACGCTCCCCTCCATTTACATTATAAATTATGAACGGCTATGGGTGTTGCTGAATGATATCTTAATCAAAACGCTAATTTGTTGCTGAACGCTATCTCATTCAAAACACTAATGTGTTGCTGAATACTATCCCATTCAAAACGCTAATTTGTTGCTGCATGCTATCTCATTCAAAACACTAATGTGTTGCTGAATACTATCCCATTCAAAACGCTAATTTGTTGCTGCATGCTATCTCATTCAAAACGCTAATGTGTTGCCGATTGTTCAATCAAAACCCTAATGTGTTGCCTGAATGCTATCTCATTCAAAACGATAATATGTTGCTGATTGCTCAATCAAAACCCTAATGTGTTGCTGAATGTTATCTCATTCAAATTTTCTAAAAATCATGTTCAATAATATTACCTTTGTAAAAAAATTGTGTATATATATTTTAACTAAATGATAATACTTCAACTGATCTCGCGCTCCTGGTCTTGCCTTCAGCCCCCCTCCCCAGTTTGGAAACCTCTGTGCTAGAAACTTAAAATTGTATACAGCGTGTCCCAGGATGACCAGTCACCCCCTTTACTTTTGAACGGATCAGAATTTTGGAAAGCTCTAGGGATACGAAAAGAGCTATGGCCAACCGAAGGAATATGGTGAAATCCAAGTTCGAACACCGGAAGTGACTTTTATTAACAAAAAGAGTCGATTTCCCAAGAAATGTAAATAGAGTGGCACAAATATTTTTTGTTCAAATAAAAGTACAAAGAAAGTAAGGAATATTTAGATTTAATTTTTTTTAAAATAATTATCAGGGACAGATTAGATGAGTTGTATAATTTAATATTGTTAGTAAACAAAGTAAACAAAGAAAGTTCATGTGTTTTTTTTTCTCTTCCATAAAATAGTTTNTCCTGGGATTTAATTTTATTTTTATCTAAGATAATAACTGATTTAGTTTTTTTTTTTAAAAAAAAAAAAAAAAAAAAAAAAAAAAATAGAATAATAAGCAAGAGGTCCCGGCTCTAAACAGAGTGTCTGTGGGACTTATTATTATTATTATTACTCCCTGTATAGCGGTGATTTTTTTAAGCTTTGATGTAAATATTCCCTTTTTGTGTTCCCTTAGCCAAAAAAGATTTCTCATTAAACTATAAAAATTGTACATTTTTATTTTATTCATTGTCGTGAGAAGACAAAGTCAAATCTCATTTTTCTCTTGGTGGTTAAAAATAGGCTGTTTACCCAAACGGCCATTTTTGGGTAGAATGTCTGAAGTAATGTGGTTATTTGGGACAAACAATGATAACTAACCTAAATAAGAAAACTTTTTAGCGAAAAATGAAAAACGTTCACATTGTGAACGTTTTTCATTTTTATGCAATAACATAGGAAATAATTTGCATTCTAAAATTAGTTTATTTCGCCATTACTAATAATGAGTAGTACCTATGCATATAAAAGAAATCATGCTATAGCATCTATATAGCACAAAGTAGTAAGACCTATGATGCTTAATATACAATAATCTAAGCAAATGCTTCTTACTATAATAGCAGATGCTATAGCATCTACAATAAAATTTTATTCGTTTTATGCATATATACTACTCATTCTTCTAGTCCTAATTTCCTGACTTTCCTTATTTATGAAAAATCAGAAAAATCAGGTTTATTTATCTATAAAAAAAGAAGAAAGTATTGTAATGAGCTGAAATTTTCGATGTGGAGTTTTCAATGCTAAATCTAAGGACCTCAAAACGTTCCAGTATTCGAGACTGCTTAGAAGAGACAACGATAGAATCGTTTTTTTTTTTTTTTTTTAATTTGGTTTAACGTCTCTTTAACATTTATTAGTCATTCAAGACGGGGGTTTTACCCTCCATTCGCTGGAAAATTGCAAACCAGCTACCCACATTGACCTCACCCAGCTTGGGTAGGGCCGGAAAAAAGAGCCAACGATACGTGGAGTTTCCAAGCGGTCGCCCATACAAGTACTGACCACGCCCGACGTCGCTTAACTTCAATGATCTGACGGGAACTGTTGTATTCAACGTGGTATGATCTTTGGCTACATTCAACTTTAATTAAAAGTTTCGTGACGTGTCAAATACATATACAATTGACATACTAGTAAAAATTCAAGTCTCCAGAAAACCGCTAATAAACGGTCAACAAAATATTAGAATTCAACTGAATGTGTACTTTCCAATTCATGCATGAAATTGATATGAATAGGAACCAAATTTCATTTCCTAGCTCTTTCCGTTCTGGGATTAGGCAGAACCGTCTGAAACTGCTCATAAGCAGCCAACAAAATAGACTTCAACCGAAACGGTATTTTCTAATTCCATGCGTGAAATTGATATAAATAGGCATCAAAACTCTCGCCATTCTATTTTTAGACAGGATTCGATTTCAATTAAAGCTTAGTTGCCGCCCATGGCATACATTAGCAAATTTCAAGTCTCTAGCACTTACGGTTCTTGAGATATCTTGTTCAAAGACAAGCACACACGCAGACCAATGGAAATAAAAATCGACATCGAAAATTTCAGGCCATTAATACAATAGTAACTTCTCTATACAGGGTGTTTGGCTATAAATGGGACCCCTAAATATGGTGGGTAGTTGAGATAAAATGGAACATAGCCAGACGAAGCGTAACCGAGTTACAGGGTGGGGAATGTCATTTTTGGACAACTTTCGACGTCGCTTGGTGAGTACTGTGTGACCGAACAAAAAAAAGATGGACCCTAAATCATAGTTTTTTTTGGCGGTGATTTCAAATATGCCATCAAAATTTTAAAAATAAAAGCAAAATGGGGGAAAACCTGAAAAGTGATTAATTTTTTTTGCCTGTTCTCACATATTATTCGACCTATGAAAAGAGCGTCTCTTTCTAAGACTTTTTGTGTAAAAAAAAATTGAAAAATCGAACAAAAAAATGAATAATTCCCATGTTAAGGGAGAATCACGTAAATGGTCCGATTACGATAAAATTTTATAAATAAGCTCCAATTAAAGTCCTGGATTTAGTGTCCATCTTCTTTTTGTTCGGTCACACAGAACCCACTAAGCAACGTTGAAAGTTGACCTTCTGCACCCTGTAACTCGGCTATGCTTCGTCTGGCTCACTAGCGAAATTCGTAAAAAATGTTTCATTTGATCTCAGTTACCCACCATATTCAGGGGTCCCATTTATAGCCAAATACCGTGTAGAATAAGGACAGTGAAAGTATTGTTTAATGGACTGAAATTATCGATGTTCAATTTTCAGTGAACCAAAAGTGTCTGCGCATTTAGTGTATAAAATTGATATGAATTGGCATCAAATTTCAAGCTTCTTGGGTATTACATTTCTCTTTTTAGTCATGATTCGTAAAAACTGCTAAAAAAGGCAAAAATCCGCCAGCAGTACTTTCGATTTTAACCAAAACGGGCGTTGAGCACTGTGCGATCGCATAAAATTAACAACAGTGAATGCAATTTGTAAAATAAATTTCAGTGAAAAGCAATTATTTGCTGATTTACATGAATCTGCATAATCAATTATTCTGTATGACTTGTAAAGGAAGAAAGGTAAATACTTAATATTCAAAGGAAATCTATTATTACATTAATAATATAAAAGCAATTATCTCTTGTAAAGATCGAGTACTACGAATATTGAATTAGTTTATACAGAGCTATTAAAAGAAGTCAGTGGCACGGCGTCTAGTCAAGGCCGTACCCGGGGGGCCATGGGGTCCTGACCCCCCCCCCAAATTTCATTGTTTTTTTTATGCATAACATATGTAATATTGTAAGGTGTAACTCATCATCATCATCATCACCCGAGAGGATACTCAAGTATCAACAACTCATGGCGAGTTATTGCGAAAGCCATGAGGCTTTCGCAATAACTGTTTTCGCAATAACGCAATAGGCTGTTAACTTATGATGATGACTCTCCAAAAACATTTGGCAACATCGAGATTTTCTTTCAGTAGAAACAGTGTAGCTTCTTTATAATTGACAATACTAATGTGTTTTTTTTAATTTCTTTAAAAAAATCGATATTTTTTTTTTCTTTTTTTTAAAAAAATATAATGGCTCAATATTTATTCCGAAGTTACAGAGTCCGGAACACTGCCTACGAGATGAGTCTGATATTCATTTCTATGTCCATAACAGTAGAAGATGTGACGTCACTAATCGTATGGCCTCTTTTACATTCAAATTATTCATTTTCTAATATCTAGGCGCAAGCTAGTGCGCCAGGCCAAGATTATTTCTCAGATTTATGTTTTTTTACGAGATAAAATCTCTTTTACGACATTTTAAGCACATCTTATTATTTGAGTTTACTTAAATATTTTAAGTAAACTCAAAAAATATTCTTTATTGGTGCGGAGAACTAACGAATTATTTAAATATTAGTGCAAAATGTATACGAAATACGGCTGAAAAAACAAATATTGCCAGAAATTTCCTTTGTAAAATCCTAAAGATTTTTTTGTGACACTCGATATGGCGAATAAGTAATTATAAAAAGTTCCTTTGTAAAATACGAAATTTATAAATTTCAAGTAACATGAGTTACATGTTACATTTATCTTCTGTTTCAGTCAGCACGCTTTATTATGTTCATCATTTAACTCTGCTGACTGTAAAATATTAATTTGTCAATTCAACGCTGTACAATTTTCAATCAAAAGCACATTTTCTTTTTCATTTCTTTGAATACACTGCCACTTTCTTAAACCTATTTTATAAGTTTCACAAATTTTCCTTTACTAATGTTGAACGTTTCCTAATTAGCTAATTACACGGTTGCTCAATAGTCTTAAAAATTCCAGTTACGTTAAGAAAGGTGGTTAAATATGCCCTACTGTCACTCATCAAGTCTTGGCGGCTAATAATTGAACCCTGTCCATCAATCATCAAATGTGGCAACATCGTTTTTGGTTGTAGCCAGATGAATGAAACTGCACATCTGAATAAGTTGCTGTTTGATGATAGTTTCTAATAATTTGTCATCATAAATCTAATATTGGGGGGTAATAATTGGCATGGCCCCCAAAACCATTTCAACATCATCAATAACACATAATATATAATACTAGCTTTTTCGCCCGTGCATCGCTACGGCCTACAGCTTGGCGCCTCAGAGGCATGGCCGTTCCCATGCTAATAGTATTTTTTCTCTTTTTTTAAAATTGTGAAAGTAGGCGTGTACGTTGTTGTATATAATTATGTTTATACATGTATCATGCTATCTCTCTCGTTCCAATGTATTTCTTATGGGGATTGTTTACTTTTCGCAATTTCTACCCCTTAAAATTAGAATGGACGTTATGTAGGAAAAATTATACAAAATATCAAACTGATTTCTACCAATTAAAATTTTGCAAAATCCTTAGGGCACACTTACATGGTGCAACGAAGGTCCCTGCCAAATTTCAAGTCTGTAGCATTAATAGTTTGGGCTCTACGCTGATCAGTCACTCAGGACATTGCCTCTTATATATATAAAGATTACTACGGAATTGCTCTCTGTATTTTTTTACACTCTCCGCTCAAGTGGTCTCGACCCGCGGGCATGTCATCCAGAGGGTGCTCTCAGATAGCCGCTTGCTTACTTATATTTTAGGACATCACACAATTTTTTTATAAGTAAGGAAAAAACAAATACACGTCATGTCCTTATTGGAGTCTGCATTTCGAGCAATTGGCAGACTCTCATAAGAACATGTTTACTTTTTACCAATCCACCAGTCTTACCAACTGGGCTACTGAGGCTGAAATATTTTTAATCTACGAGTATGTAAAGAATTAGGTTTTTTGGAGCTCCATTTTTTCAGTGTGTTTGCGCCACTGACTCCTATAATTTTCTAAATAAAATAATAATCATGAGATATACTGAAACAACTTGTTAATGAGATTTAAAAAAGAAAAATTCTTTATAAATTAAAGATGAAATAACTTGTTAATGAGATTTAAAAAAAACAACTCTTTTTATAAATTTAAACCCTTGTTAAGGAAAACGACAGCAAATCTTATGAGATTAAGTCTGATTGTGTTTCCATCACACAAGAAACTTTGAAACAACGTTCGTACTCTAAAGATTTAAGAAAAAGAACATCGCATCGCATACTAACTTACCTCTTGTTCAAAATAATCATCAGTGGTGTGGATGTAGCGTACCGCACGGGAAAGAATATCGCCTAAAAATATTGCTTTGTTTTGTGTTGTGCATAAAATGCTTTGTTGTAATCAGCGCAAATTATTCTAATTTACCCTCCATTCGCTGGAAACTTGCAAACCAGCTACCCACATTGACCTCACCCAGCCTGGTTTGGGCCGGAAAAAAGAGCCGACGATACGTGGTGTTCCCAAGCGGTCACTCATCCAAGTACTGACCACGCCCGACGTTGCTTAACTTCAGTGATCTAACGGGAACTGTGGTATTCAACGTGGTATGATCGTTAATTAAAAAGAATACTTTCAACGCACCCAAGTCCATGCCAGTCGTAAAAGCCGACCAAAGGAAGGGTCGAAAACGATATTTTTTCCATGACCGATGCAGAAAGCAAGGAGAAGCGAGAAGCTATTGCATTATCCGTGAAGATTCTCAAGTATCAAGAACTCATTGCGAGTTGTCACGGCTGTTAAACTATGATGACTATAGCTACGCAGACCGATCCATAACCAACGTTTCTCGACTATTGCTTAGCTTAACCTATAAAAACTTAACTTTGTAAAAAGGTTTCTTTTAGGCATGTGCTAGGGAAACGAAATAAGAAAGGGAATGATTGAGAGAAAGCGATATACCGCCACAAACGACACATTCCAGCAGTACTCTTACACAGTTCAATCCAGTAAAAATATTTTGTAAAAATCTATAAAATCCAGCTAATGTTTTACGATATTTGTTTAAAAAAAGAAAAACAGATTGGATTATTTTCACCAAAAGGAATTCTACAGTCATGTTTTAGAGTTCAGCTTGTAAGTCAAACACTTCAGATCCTTTTATCTACATTACCCCTCCATGTACAGACTCCAATTCTAACATTATAGATAAGTATGGAACCTAGCTATTTTGACCAAATGTAATGTCCAAAGGGTGCAACAGATCCGGTTATAGAGGGGCGTCGCGTCGCGAATAGCTGAACGTAAAATGATATAAGACAAATGATGTCCTTGTCTGGTAATGCAATACTGAACACGAGCAGAGTTCATTTCTAGAACTGAAGAAATTCTCATTTCATTTTACAATTCTGCATTTTTTCTGTGGACTTTTCCCTTCAGGTTGCCCCATAGAAGAAATCACATGCTGAGAGATCAGGAGAATGTAGAGACCATGGAACACACCCAAATCAGACTCTTCCCTTCAGGTAACTCCATAGGAAGAAATCACATGCTGAGAGATCCGGAGAATGTGGAGACCATGGAACACACCCAAATCTGACTCTTCCCTTCAGGTAGCCCCATAGGAAGAAATCACATGCTGAGTGATCAGGAGAATGTGGAGACCATGGAACACACCCAAATCAGACTCTTCCCTTCAGGTAACCCCATAGGAAGAAATCACATGCTGAGAGATCAGGAGAATGTGAAGACCATGGAACACACCCAAATCAGACTCTTCCCTTCAGGTAGCCCCATAGGAAGAAATCACATGCTGGGAGATCAGGAGAATGTGGAGACCATGGAACATACCCAAATCAGACTCTTCCCTTCAGGTAGCCCCATAGGAAGAAATCACATGCTGAGAGATCAGGATAATGTGAAGACCATGGAACACACCCAAATCAGACTCTTCCCTTCAGGTAGCCCCATAAAAAGAAATCACATGCTGGGAGATCAGGAGAATGTGAAGACCATGGAACATACCCAAATCTGACTCTTCCCTTCAGGTAGCCCCATAGGAAGAAATCACATGCTGAGAGATCAGGAGAATGTGGAGACCATGGAACATACCCAAATCAGACTCTTCCCTTCAGGTAACCCCATAGGAAGAAATCACATGCTGCGAGATCAGGAGAATGTGAAGACCATGGAACACACCCAAATCAGACTCTTTCCTTCAGGTAGCCAAATAGGAAGAAATCACATGCTGAGAGATCAGGAGAATGTGGAGACCATAGAACACACCCAAATCAGACTCTTCCCTTCAGGTAGCCCCATAGGAAGAAATCATATGCTGAGAGATCGGGAGAATGTGAAGACCATGGAACACACCCAAATCAGACTTTTCCCTTCAGGTAGCCCCATAAATGAAATCACATGCTGGGAGATCAGGAGAATGTGAAGACCATGGAACATACCCAAATCTGACTCTTCCCTTCAGGTAGCCCCATAGGAAGAAATCACATGCTGAGAGATCAGGAGAATGTGGAGACCATGGAACATAACCAAATCAGATTCTTCCCTTCAGGTAGCCCCATAGGAAGAAATCATATGCTGAGAGATCAGGAGAATGTGGAGACCATGGAACATACCCAAAACGAGAAATCATTTGTAGAGGCAAGGCAACAATGCCCGGAGTGTTTCCACATTTTCTTGTGTAGTCTGGGAGGACGATGCATTATTGACGGTACAGAACCAGCTCAGCTGTTTGAAATTGCTTCACCCAATGTAATATTCTGTTACGACCAGGAATTACATGACGCAGACCAATACGAGAAGCACGTCGGTCGGCTACTATAGATTCATTGTTTTGGAAATAATTCTGCACTGCAAAAACTCGAAGCTCTACGCTCCTATGCTATATGAATCATGATTACTAAACTCTTGAGTGCAAACTATATACCAACAAGAGTCATGAGCCTGAACTTGTTTTCATGTCAATATACTGCCCATTCCAACTATACGCCACCCTCGATAGTGGACACATTTGCAAGGTTTTAGTTGGCACCTAGCCTGTCACAGTGTTGCGTCCTTAGATATATCTAAAAAGTAAGCACCTAGTCATTAAACATATTCTATGTTTCTGGCTGCCTTAAAATTTCTCTTTTGCTGTTTATGCACAAACTTTATAAATGTAAAACAAAGAAGGAAATTAACGTTGGAGAAATTTTCTTTGGGGTTAAAACTATTCAAAAGTTGTTGAAAACTTGAGAGAATACCTTTTACTATGGATGTATACGTACTTATGTACGAAGTTGGTGTGGTTTATATTATGTAGGTATACGAATATTTAAAATTTTCAGTGCAGAGAACATTTCTGTGATGTGGCTTCCATTGTTCTCTTTCTATTTAATTACGAGCCTTTGCCATGTTTGTAGATTTTTAAAAACAATTCACGTGGAAGAATTTGATATGTAGCTAATGAATGTTTACAAAGAATTTTGGGTTGACTTAAGTGCACTCACTATTTTCAGGATGGAATGAATGAGGAAAAAAACAGAGCTTTCATGACAAGAATACAAAAAGTTTTAGCATTTTTTTAAACAGAAATTTGGATGTAAATTAAGAAAGCGCATTGAATGGAATGTGTCAGGAAATTTTTTTACTGCTTTTAGTATATATGGAATGAATCAGAGCTTTCGGAAAAAAGATGCAAGACGCCTTAGCAACATTTTTGTTGCTAAGGCGTCTTGGGTTTCAATAGAAACAATAATGGGATTCAATAGAAACAATTGAACAATTTGAACATGTTCTCTGTAACAAAGGGAAAGAGTGAGGGAGCGCGAGATAGAGAGAGAGAGGGAGAAAGAGGGGGAGGGAGAGGGAGAGGCAGAAAGAGAGAGAGAGCGAGAATCAATTTTTAGGCTTATCCGGAAATTTTCTGCAAACAAAGATAGCGACCACTTAGAAAAAAAGTTATGCAGTAACCTTGGTAATTTACCGAGTGTCAGGTGTTCATGTGTTTTGGGGTCTTAAAACTCTTGTTTTGTGGTATCCACCCTCAGGTCCCTCCCCAATTTCAATGTGGCGTCCAAAATAACGGCTTAGATATTGCTCAAACAAAAAAACAATCGAAAAACTGACCAAAAATCGAGTTTTTAGACCAAAAACACGTTCTTAGAATATAAAAAAATATTACTCAAACGGCCATATTTAATAAGGCATCTCCTAAAAAATCCATGAGATCAATAAAAACAGATGAAAAACTCCCCACACTTGAACCATCAAACTGCACGTGGGATATGATTGTGTTCCCTCTGCACCAACAGTATTATAGTAATAAACTCTTAAGAAAATGAGAAATCCTTCGCCACAGCATCTTCAGAGAGACGGAGAGGATTTCTCTTTATTATTCAATATTAGAAAGAAGAAATTGCCGCTGAAACGATAAAGAAATATCTTTTGCTAAGATGGTAGAGGAAAAAAATAATAAATATGCTATTGTAAGTTTTTTCTCTTGCAGCCTAGACTTTGTGCGTCTGCTATGCTAGCTTATAATCCGTTAAAGTGGAATGTGGGGAGGGGCTTTACAATATACAGGGTAGAAAATCCTTCAAGGAACAATTTTGAGACGAAAATGATTAATAAACATGCACAGGGTTCAATATGAAACACCTTTCTTCCTCATGTGCGATCCTTACCGTGCACTAAAAATCTGGTGTGAACATCACACGACTTTCCGTATCTATAAAAAAAGAAGAAAGTATTGTAATGGGCTAAAATTTTTGACGTCGAGTTTTAATTGCCATCAAAACACGTTTTGAAGTGCCCAGAGCGGAAATACAATTACACATTACATTTGTTGATATTCTTCAACCCAAGTTGTATTTTTCAATTTCTTATATGAAATTGATATAAATTGGCACCAAATTTCAACTTCTAGCTCTTTCCATTCTGGTTTTAGGCGGAACCGCCAAAAAAACGGCCTTTAACCGATAATTAGCGGCCAACAATATATTACAATTCAACCTAAGTTGTATTTTACAACTTCTTGTATGAAATGAACTTTGAAGAAAAAACGAGAAATTCTTCGCCTCCATCCATCTTCTTGGGACAAAGAGGTTTTCACTTTATTATTCATTATTAAAAATGGAAATTCCCAATGGAGACATTGAAAAGCCTCGTCGCTATGCGCTGTGTTTGTTAAAAAGAAGAAAAAAAAATCTGGTGTGAACATCACACGACTTTCTTTATCTATAAAAAGTAGAAGAAAATATCGTAATCGGATGAAATTTTCGATGTCGTGTATTCAATGTCAAAACAAGTTTTGAGGTCTCCGGAGCCCAAATCTCGAGTTTCAGCCATTGATCCCTGTGTTGTGAACAAAATGTATCGGTTGGATTTGTCGTGGCCTATGATATAATTAGCATACATGCAAAATTCCGATAAGCAGCACATTCCGACCTATTTTCAGGCAGGATTCATGAATATGGCCAAAAAATGGCAAATCCGCCAACTGTACATTCCATTTTAATTAAAATTCAATAAGCGTACAATATATAAAATAAAAACAAACAATAAAAAAATTCAAATGTCTAGCTCTTACTGTTCTACTTTAGGCAGTTTCTACCGTTGCTGCTTGAAAAAGAAGCAGCAACGGTAGATCGGAATTTCATTGGAAATGTCGTGGCACAAATTATTTATTAATATTAATATGAATAGGCACCAAATTTCAATCTCTAGCTCTTACAGTTCTTTTTTAGGCGAGATTAACTAAAACCGTTAAAAAAACCGCCGACCGTAACTTCGATTTCAACCAAAATCTTTGTATTTTGTTCCTGGTATAAAATTCACATATGTATGAAATTTCAAGTCTAAGAATTTACGTTTAACGTTCTTGAGAGATCTTGTTCACAGACAAATTTATGGTATTGAAAACTCGACATGGAAAATTTCAGGCTAAAAATATTATCCGCTCATAATAAATTATGTCCGAAGTGAATTAAAATAACTACCTGATTTGGACGATCTTATTTTTCTCCAAATTTTTTTTTAGAATTTCCCGTCTGATCTCTGAATGTAAAAAAATTGGGCTTGCTGAAATAAGAAAATTAGAGATGTATGTACCACTGCTGAACCCAAAACTTGTTGCTCTACTGGTACAATTTTTTTTTTAAATTTAATTTTTCATTTCAAATAAATGCTTTTGACTTACAATCATAGGTATGAAATGAAGCATAAAGAATTTTTCAATCATCTATTCGTCAAAGTGGAACGAAATGTATATTTTTATTCGACGCAGAGTTCGATTTTTGATGCTTGTTAAGTAAGGTCCTATATAGAAATAGCAGTAGGGATGGGCTAGTCATCCGCGAGTCGACTAATGAGTCGACTCACGACTCGACTCACTCACGAGTCGAACATCTTTTTGAAATGAGTCGACTCTTCAAACAGTCGACTTGCGAGTAGTTTTTTTTTTGTTGACTGATAAAGATTATAAAAGGAGACATATTTTTACGGGTGTTTGTTGTTCACTGAAGGAAAATGTTCTTTCATTCTGGTGACGATTTATAATGTATTCGCCGAAGTCTTTCTGATAAAATAAGGTGTTTTTGAAAATTGTCACTCGATGCGATGAGACATTATCCTTTACTTTGCAACGGAGGATTATTCCGCTCAGAGGTATCCCATCCTTAAATTACCTACTCTAATATGGCCATTGAAATTGTTGAATCAAATGAAACAGTAAAATGGTATCTGTAGACTTACGAGTATATTAGCTCTCGACGATATAAATCTGATGTGTCCCTTTTCAGTCTAATTTGCCTGTGCTATTTCTTCTTCTCACGACTTTTTTTTTTACTTGGGACATGCAAAACCTACATATATGTGCTCTTCAACAATTTCCCTTTAGACAATTTCAATACACCCAATTCAAAGTCAATAGAATTTCGAAGCAAACGAAAAAATACGTGTGTGAGAAAGTCCCTCTTGAGAATTTATGGGGGAAAAATTAAACTCTCTCAAGCTAAAATCTTCCTCTGACAAAGAAAAAACATGTTCCTTCTGAAAGTAAATACTTGAGAAATGATTTTCAAGTAGGGTACAGTATTTCTCTCTTCGCAGATTTCCTTGTTATTCTATGGGGAACATAATATATATCTAAGTACACAGATTGTACACAATAAGGACACCTTATGTGTTGTGTTAACTTATCAATAGATATAACTGTCTACTTTCCAGCAGTTCCTATCTTTATAATAAGTAATTAAAAATAACTCAAATCATGGGCACAATATAAGTAATTATCTACGAACAACTTGGAAATTATCTTCAAACAAATTATTTTTTATAGGATTTTTCATGGGCTCTCTAGCATAAGGGAAACAAAATATTGCATCTGAAAAATATTGGGGGGGGGGGCTGAAATCCTCACGGTGGACCAAGTCCACCTGATCTGATGGTGTAAAACTATGTTATAAGGTAACGATCCGGTATAACACACGTTGTATAACAATTATGCAAGGTGTTTTGGAACGGGAGAAAATAAGGAAGGCAATAGAAAACCGCCTAGACAACAGTCTACAGACTACAAAAATTGAACTTTACCATTGAAGACTGTGAAAAACCAGTTGTTTAAATAACTGTTAAGTTGAAGAAGAAGAAAAATTATCTTCTCACAAATTATCTCTATAACAGCGGGTTATGGGAAGGAGCTCTTATTTCAGTGGTAGATTCTGTCAATCTGTCCCCAAGACACTCACATGAAATTTATGCCGCTCTCTGATATTAAAATTCTGTGTTGCTGCGTGAAAGAAGGACAAACCCATAAACACACAACATAGGCCAATTATTGACCGCCCCAAGACACCAATCAAACGCTAATCAGAAAATTTCTATGAACGAAATAAATAGCCATATTTTGAATTTCCATAAAGGCTTTTTACTTTTCCTTCCTATAAAAGTATTGAAATCGTGCAGAAATTTTGGACATTTTTTACATAAACTACAAAAAGTTTTTGTCGGTCTGCGAACAAGATATCTCAAGAAATGTAAGTGGCAGAGAATTTAAATTATTTGGTATGCATGTTTAGTTTCATGCCATCAACGACACACACGGTTATTTTGTCCCTTTTGATTGGTTTTCGGGAATCCTGCCTGAAAGAAGAACGTTAAGAGTTATGGAACTTAAAATTTGTTGCCTAACTATATCAAGTTCAAGCATTAAATGTGAAAAAACACTTTCGGCTTAAGTCTAATCTATTGTTGGCAACTTTTTGCCGCTTTTTAGCGGTATTAGATAATCCCGCCTAAAAAGAGAACGAGCTAGGGATTGAAATTTGGTGCCTATTCTTAATAATTTTATGCATGGAATGCGCCACGCCATTATCGACTGTTCATCCTAAAACTAGAACTTTAGGAGTTAGAGATTGAAAATTGGTGCCTAAATTTTGATGCTTATGGAATGTTCAGTGACACTTTTGAAATCAAATCTACCGTTGGTGTTTTTTTGCCGTTAAATATAACGGCAAAAGCCAGAGATTGAAAGTTGGTGTGAATTTATGTCAATTGTCTGCATAGAATCAAAGACATTTTTGTTGAATCTATCGTTCGCGGTTTTCATCCGATTTTTGGTGATTTTGCTAAAAGAAAAACAGACATCTAAATTTCTAGTATGTATGTCAATTATCTGTTTTGGGTGCGTCACGAAAATTTCAAATAAAGTCGAATGTACTTTTGACCGTTTTGCCTCTTTTTGGCAGTCTTATAAAATCTTGAAACTCGAGATTTGGACTCTTGGGACCTCAAAACTCGTCATCGAAAATTTCAGCCCATTCCATACTTTCTCCTTTTATAGATGACGATTGAGGAAAGTCGTGTGATTTTTCTCACCATATTTTTAAGGTTATCGTGGGAGAGACGTTTAAAGAAAATCACATCCATGAACTTTTTTTTTTTTTTCTCAATTAGGCACTTTAACTACTGCATTGAAGCAGGTCGTTTGCGCTGACTCCTCAGCTACTATATTTTTGCCAATTGCCTTTAAGTAAATGAAAACGGAATCAATGCACTCGGCATTATTGGTCAAATCAGGTGGAGACGGTAGAGATGCGCTAATAGAAGAATGTAAAGAGGAAAGAATGATATGATGTACGGAATCAATGCACTCGGCATTATTGGTCAAATCAGGTGGAGACGGTAGATATGCGCTAATAGAGGAATGTAAAGAGGAAAGAATGATATGATGTACGGAATCAATGCACTCGGCATTATTGGTCAAATCAGGTGGAGACGGTAGATATGCGCTAATAGAGGAATGTAAAGAGGAAAGAAGGATATGATGTACGGAATCAATGCACTCGGCATTATTGGTCAAATCAGGTGGAGACGGTAGATATGCGCTAATAGAGGAATGTAAAGAGCAAAGAAGGATATGATGTACGGAATCAATGCACTCGGCATTATTGGTCAAATCAGGTGGAGACGGTAGATATGCGCTAATAGAGGAATGTAAAGAGCAAAGAAGGATATGATGTACGGAATCAATGCACTCGGC
>CM022881.1:9067366-9089736 GCA_012654025.1 Pachypsylla venusta
GCCCCAATTCGAATATTTAAAAATCCTTTCTTAGTGCGCATCGTATACCTAAGTGCGACCTACATGCCAAATTTCAGCCTCCTGGGACGTACCAGTGCGGAGAAATCGCGATGAGTGTTAAGTGAGTGTGTTTCTCTTTTATATATAGAATTCCTGAAGGTAGATTTTAAAAGTTATAATAATAATAAAATAGCTCCAATTGAAACTTACCTAATGTAATGTGACTTGATCTCGATCTACTTTTTGGTATTGGCTCCATTTATTTGGAACAACAATCAAAGGTTTCTATGTTAGAGTGGAATTTCTAACTGTCATAAATGAAGGGATCAAAACTTTTTTTTTTAATTTGGCTTAACGTATCTTTAACATCTATTGGTCATTCAAGATGGGGGGGGTTACCCTCCCTTCGCTGGAAACTTGCAAACCGGATACTCACATTAACCTCACCCAGCCTGGGTTGGGGCGGAAAAATAGCCAGCATTACGAGGGACACCCATATGGAACAACCTCGCTGGACGTTGCTTAACTTCAATGATCGAACGGGAACTGGTGTATTCAACGTGCCATAGACGCTGGCTGGGGATCAACTCTAATTATGTTTTTAAAATTTTAAATAAATTTAATCAAATGAAAGATAAAATAACTTTATCTTTCATTTGCTTAATTATTGTTACCTGCAGGTACTTAATTTAATTAATCGTTAAAAGATAAATTTAAAATACGGAGATAACTTTCATACAGAACGGATTGGATTTTTTGAATTCTGTAAAGCTCTAGGAATAGTTTTTGGACAAAAGTTTCGCTTTCTCCAAAAAAATAAATTTAAAGGTACATTTTTTTTTTTTTAAAATATAAACTTACAATAAAATATCTCCTTATGTTTGTTTCCAGTTAGGGACGGAGAGAGAGGGGTCCTAAGTTATAAAATTTTACCCCCCACAGCAAACTGAAGAATCCAATATGGGTCTCTTTTAATTAGTGGGTTCCAAAAAATTGTAACTAATTGTCATTATGTAAGAAAGCCTTTTCGCACATATTCTTTTAGGGAATATGTACACACATTAATTCTCACACATGTTTGACTTATGGACAAAGTTGGATGCTTCAGGCTGTGGCAGCTTAAGTTATTTTGCCCCTCCCCCCTTAAAGACTCACTAGGGGGTGCCTAAATTTCTTCCAGAGATTCCCTCCCGCAATCTATTGGGGCGAGCGGCGTCTTAAAATAATTGTGAACGTTAGTGAACTTCACTTTCGACTATAAATGCACTTATATATGTGATGTATGAATATCTAATATACAGGGTGTCCATAAAGTCTCACCCCCCCCCCCCCCCCCCCCCCCTATCTCAAGAATGGCTGAAAATATAAGAAAACGCAAAACCCCGTATCCCTTAGATTTTAGGGGGATTAATTTTAGACTAAAAATTTTTGGCCTCGGTTAGCCGTTTAGGCTGGGCACCGACTGGCTTCAAAATCTTAAATGAGAAGGTATATCAAGTTCAAAACAAAGGTCTCGTTAATACAAGTTCATTTCGGAAAACCGGAGCTCTCTAGAATTCACCGTTAACGAATTTCAGGGTGGAAATGAACCCTTTTCTTCCCAAGAGGGGGGACAATGGTTCCATAAAATTAGGGGAGGGACTCCCTTATAACAAAGTATAACACTATGACCCTGTAATTTATAAAGCTATAACGAAATAGTCAGGAGAACTCCAAAGGCATATTTTGGTCCATCAGGGGCCCCGCAGATGTTTCTGATAGATATTAAATTTACATGGGGAAAAGTTTCCATGAAGGACTTTACTCTGGGTCCATCAGATGCTCCTCAGTAATTTTAATGGTATATAGTAATATAGTTATACAGTTACATGGCGCTAAGGCCCCCTAAAGGACTTTATTTTGAGTTAAGTCAGAGTTTGATATTCCTGAGAAATCTTTTGTGTTAGATATTATTACACCAAATATCAGACGTTTATTTTTTATTCAAATACTGTTAAATTGAATTTCCAAACAATTAATTTCGGAAATTAAATTTTTATTGTCACAATATCATTATTATTATTATTATTATAAATTTACTTTCTGCACAATGCAATCTGTCGACTCTCGTCTGGAATGACCTTTGATGTTAAAAAGATGTTAATAAAGAAGAAGAAAACTGTCGGCATTTTCAACTGTGAACGGAAAGAATGATTTTTTTGCATTTGGAAGTATCTAGGTTGTCGCGAGTAATAAATTTCAATTTAACTCTCTTTTGTCAAGAATTAATACATTGTTAAAACAACGCTACACGAAAATCGAAAACTTTTCGATGTTTTTTTTTTTAGATTTAAATGTGAATGAAATATTACGTCTTTTGTGAAACTTTTTTTCTGGATGCTTTCGTCAATGATTCGAAATGTCGACTGAAGTACGAAAACTTTTAAATCTCATGTTTTTATCCCCGAAAATGTAAAGTTCAAGAATGAACTTAATATAAAATTGTGTTTTTCTCTTAATAGAGAAACTTCCCACATTGTGTTAATTGTGTGTTCATTGTTCAAACTATAAAGTCAAATTGTGTTTCACAATTTTAATTTATCTCTACAAGAAAAAACAATAAAACAAAAACTCTGCCAATGTGACCCGTGCTTGGGTTATTTCACCGGCTGAAAAAAAATACCTCCCAAATTGTGATATTCTAGGTATAATAAAGATTATATGCAGAATCCAAAAATCAAATAGGAAAATCCTTTCGTCCGCCCTCTGCGCCCTGTACACGGCACACCATCCAACATGATGGGCACTTTTACCACTTGGCGTTGACAGATTTTGAAATTTAGTATGTAGTAAAAGGTCTAATTTGGGGTTCAATTATGACCCAAAAGTGTTTCTAGGATAAAATAATGTTTTCCGAGAGCAAGGCATCCTAGAAACACCTTAAACCTTAAATTAAATCTACGAACATCTATTTTCGAAATAAAAACTTATGAAAACCGAGATTGAGCACAAATATATTTTTGCCAAATATTGAGTGATAGCAGGCAAAAACCAATAAAGATACTTTTTAGGGCTTCTGACCCTTGAATATCTTGTCTTTGCCTTCCTTGCAGTTTGACTTTGTCATGCCTCTTTTATAATGTAAACAGTTTCAGATTTCATTTTAAGAACTCCAACCCCCATGAGAGTATCTTGTATATATTTCCCTAATGTATTATTTTGTCACAAATTTGTGGGCATCATAGCATTACAAGGTTTTTTTTTTATCAAATCCTGCATTATCAACAATCCATAATAATGTATTCTTATAACACGTTTACCAAATACAGGGTGCGGCAATTAAGTATTGGCCCCATACAGCCTGTAGCTGATGATGTGGTCCTAAAGTTGTGAACTCAACTCGAAATTGTTTTTCGATCAGGAACTGGATCCGTGGAGTGCAAACCATACCTTATGCGGAACGCCCTCTGAGTGGCTATAATGGTTCACTTTTTTAAAAAACAACTTGACAACGGACGCATGATGCACGCTCGACCAAACCATTACGACAACTAAAAACTAGATGTCATATCGTGTTGAATATCACAAACCCCTCGCTCCTCTCACTATCACTCCCACTCCCCTACCACGATTTTTTTGAAAGTGGAAATACTAATTGCCGCACCCTGTATAAGGTTATTTAATTCAAATAACCTTATATTTTCCAAATGTCACTATTACCAGAGATACATAGAGTATCTCTATGTATCTCTGGTAATAGTCCTTTCGGAGCTGAGTTACCCTCAAACACAACCATATAGACTCGTAGACTATGTAGAAAACAACTTTTTGACTAGACCAGGATTCGATTCAGATATCTTCCTGATACAAGCCGAGTAAAATGCACATTCTGCCAGGGAGACTTTCTTAACTGAGTTTAATTTCAATTGTGTGTCCGAGTCCTGAAAGGTTTCATTTCCAACTCAACTGAGACTTCATCTGCGTATCATATATGAAAAGTACGACATTGATGAAAGGCAACGATTGAACACGTTCACTATACTGGTTTCCTTCAGTTCACAAAAGTTAAGCAACTCTGGGCGTGGTGCATACTTCTAAACGCATATACCTGAATTAAGTGTTTTTTTTGCACCGAAACAGCGAGTTATATGAATACACAAGTTCCCGTCAGATCATTGAAGTTGAGCAACTTTGCATTAAAAAAATCTTACTCAGCATTTGCATTGTATCCAAATTTCAAATCCGATTGCCTAAAAATTTGCTTTAAGAGAACGCATCATCAGTAAAATGCAATTCACATTACTTATCTTGGTATAAATAAATAATATTATGAATGAAATTTCTTTACTTTTAATACAAAGGAAATATTTTTAACGGTAATTCAAATGGTTTTTTATTTAAATTGATATTCTTTTGGATATAAGGAGCATTTATAATGGGAATAGGATTTTGCAAAATTTTAATTTTAATTGGTAGAAATCAGGATGATATTTTGTATAATTTTACCTACATAACGTACATTCTTTAATATATTTAAGAAGAATATTGAATTATAATATTTTGTTATATTTATATCAATAAAATTCAAAATTCAAATGTGTACCTTAAAATTATTGTGTATAATATAAAAATGTGATTTCATATGCGCGGGCGAAGCTGCGATCGGGGGATGCCAGTCTATAATAAGCAGCCTCAATGTAACGCTAAATGTATGTGTGTCTGATGTGTATCACCTGTATCACTAATTGTTTAGCCAAAATGGTAAGAAGTATCGAACCGTTTTTGAGTACCTAACGGCTGATTTTCAAACATATCAACTCAAAGTGAGAAAGTTTTTGAGAAGTATTTTGCTTAAATCTTTTCTTTGCGTGATATGTTGCCAGAGGCTTCCTTGCCTTGTTGGTCTGCATATAGTTCTGAACAGAAACACTTCCGGATAATAGGAAACCTTTGCCAGGCAAGGTTAGATTACCTCAGGCGGAACGAATGGTTTATTGACTTTGGCTTGACAAGTCCGGTTCATTTTCTGTTTTACTTCCTTCGGCGAGACGATTAATATTATTATTAAAAAACTACCCAACCATTTTCGAGTTACGACCGTTTTTCTGATTTTTGTAAGGGAAATGATAAAATGCTATTAGTATGGGAACGGCTATGATTCTGAGGTGCCAAGCTAGAGGCCGTAGCGAAGTACGGGCAAACCCGCTAGTAAATGATAAAATCTTTTAAAAAATTCACAGTTTCATTTAAAATATTCAGAACGACCTGGATAACCAAAACAAAAGCCAGGGATCTATCCTCAGAGCTTTACAAAATTCCAAAATTCAAAGCAGTTCAAAAGTTCAGAGGGTGAACAGGAGTTCAGAGATGAATGCTTGTGTCACATTCCAAGTGGCAGTGGCTTCTTGTATAGTATTTCTTTGTTTCATGATTATATACGGGGTATAAAAATATCTAACTAATTTGATTATTTTAAATAGACCATTCTTTCTAGATTCTGAGTACATTTTTGCGATGTGATACCGCCATCATTGATATATCTCATACCTTCACTGAGATATCTCATACCCCCTACAGTTCAGGCCTGGCCCCCGGCGACTATATTATTAGATATCTGTTTTCTGCTGGGTAGTAAATATGCTAAATACTTTTTAAGAAGCACAATTTTTTTTTTTTTGTGTTCGTCAAAAAGTATTTTTTTTGAATAAAATTGCCTTAACGTCTCTTTAACATCTATTGGTCATTCAAGACGGAGGTTTTACCATCCATTCGCTGGAAACTTGCAAACCAGCTATTCGCATTGACCTGACCCAGCCTGGGTTGGGCGGGAAAATAGCCAGCATCACGAAGGAGCGAACCCACATGGTACAACCTCGCTGGACGTTGTTTAACTTCAGTGATCTAACGGGAACTGGCGTATTCAACGTGCCATGGGCGCTGGCTAAAATATGTTTTGAAGTCATGGAAAATTATACATTTAAATATTTGAATAACATGTTCATTATATTTACTTTAATATATAAATTAAAATAAAACACCTACCAACAACATTATTTATAATAATTCTATCAATACTTATAAAACGCAAAGCTCAGTTGGTATACTGATTAACTTATATAATCAACGTAGCTTCACGGTGGCTAAACCCAGAGACTTGAAATATGTAACACAGATCCCTTTTGGTATGTAGGTGATGCGTAATAAGAAAGAAAGTTGGAGCAAGTGAGCCTCCAAGATGAAGCTTTTTAGCGGGTTTCTTAGCTATTTTGTCTGGGCAAACTAAAGGAGAAAACGAAAAATGACGGAGAATGGACCCCACAAAATAGTATAATAAGGACCCCATAAAAAAATGTATATATACTCGTATATATATAGATGAAATTTTCCGGTTTCCCGATTTTTGGGGGCTTCTATATAGGATCCATGATCACCCTTGGGTTCGGTTCCACCAAAAATCTAAACTTGAGAAAATTTAACCTTGTCGCAATCTCGAAATTGTTATTGTAGGTATTTCGTAGCAGCAATTACACAACTTTGATAGAAACGTGATATTCATCTCAACAGTAAGCGCCCTCTAGTGAAAAAGGCAACAGACTTTAATAAAAGTTTTTTCATAGCTTTTCTTAAGTTAGTGCTTCCACCTGGGCTTTTTATAAAAAAATTCAAAGCTTTTTGGATCATTAGATTTGCGAAGAATTTCTGGAAGAGGGAGGTAGCAATTTTTTTTAAAATATACAGAGTGAGTCATATCTCGGAAATTGTTAGATACAGGAAGAAAACGTGCGATAGAAATCCATCTCATTTTCAAGGTAGAAATTTAATCGTGACCTTGAAATTTTTATCTGAGGTTGCCTTCAAGGTTAGGTTAAGGTCAACTTTGTTTTTTGAAACAGAACCCTGTATTTTTGATTGTGGTATTGAATTTTGTATTAAAAAAGAAATACTTTTGCTTAAATAAATTCAATTTGATAATTTTTACCTTGTCGTGCTATGACACAGTTTTCGACAAAATGATGTCGAAAACTGTGGGTTAAATTGAAAAAAGTTTTAACAAAGTAAGAGATATCGAACATATGAAGTATTACCGGCACGCCTATTTGCAAATATTTGTGCATAAGTCTTGTAATTTTAGTGATACATCAGGGTTTATTCACAAAAATTTGCAAATAGGCGTGCCATGCTACACATGTTAAGCCTATACCTATATCTTGCTAAGAGCACGTCTCAATGACAAAATGATGTCGAAAACTGTGAGTTAAATTGAAAAAAGTTTTAAGCGAAAAATAGGTATTTGTTTTGTTATAAAATTCAAAATTACAATAAAAAATACAGTGGTTCATTAAAAAAAATATAATAGCCCTGAACGGTAACAAGGAGGAAAATTTCAAGGTCACCAATAAATTCTTTTTGAGGTCCCCGAAGCCCAAATCTCGAGCTACTGTGTGTTGTGTGTCGATCTGTGAACAAGATATTTCAAGAACGGTAATTTGGTATATATAGTTCATTTTTATGCCAAAATCGTCACATGGATCTTTTGGTTAACCGTTGGCGGTTTTATGCCGTTTTTATCGGTTTTTGGGAATATTGCCTAAAAGGAGAAAGGTAAGAGCTATAAATTTAAATTTGGTGACTATTCATGTCAATTTTATGAATTTAATGCGCGGAAACACTTCTGTTTGAAATCTAATGTATACTGTTTGAAATCTAATGGTTCTGTCTAAAACGAGAACGGTAAGCGCTAGAGCTTGTAAAATAATTAAAATGCGTGTTGAAGTCTATGCAAGTTAGGATGGGTTAGTGATAAATTTGGAGCAGCTGTGAGAAGTGAGAAGGCACCTCTTTCTATAACTAGGATAACTAAACCTCTAAAAAAATCGCTGTAATCAACAAAAACTACTCAGTTGTCTCACGCGTGTGATTTTCATTCTTCTCGTTCATCTCCGCGGGACAAAGTTCGGGTACTCAGCTAGTAAATAATAAAATCATTGAAGCACCGAAAAAATAAAAATAATAATATATGAACATATAACATAACATCAAAAGCCCTATCTCGATCACCCACAATTTTTACGCGGTATAGCGTTAATTAAAAAAAAAAAAAATGTTTTTCGACCCACCCTAATTATAATACCTAGCATATCTCATCATACTGTTAAAGAGGGCACATTATAAATACTTAAAAATCAACAGATGACTAACACGAAAAAATACAATTACTGCGCACTTATGTACCTACTGCAAGCTGTATGTCATTAGCGAGTAGCTAATTAAAAAACTCTGCCAATGTGACACATGGGTTTATTATTTTTCTGGCAAAAAATAATAAATCTTTTTTTAAAATCTCTAGCTCTTACCATTCTTCTTTTAGACAGCAATACTGAAAACCCCTAAAAAGCGGCAAAAATCGCCAAGGGTGTAGTCAATTGCACCCAGGGCACAATTCGAGCCCAGATGGGACCTATACACCAAATTTCATTCAAATCGGTCAACGCTAAGTGGCAAAAGTGTCCATCACGGCGAACGGCGGACAAACAGATTTTTTTTTTATTCGATTATTGGATGCTACGTAAGTACCTTGAAACGTATAATATCAAATTTTGAGGCGGGGGGGGTATTTTTTTTTCCGTGACGATTCCAAAGGTTCATTATTGAAAATAATAAACCATAATGCATTGACATCCTTCTGTAATGAGTTGCAATCGAGAATACTAAATGTAGATTTTTACGTCATCGCAAACATTAAAACAGAAACGTACTTGAATTACAAGTGTAGGGAAGTCATTAGAGAACAAGCTAAACAACAAGAGGACCCACACGACTATCCTGTCCAACACCTGAGAGAACATCAAAGGGTGAGAAGGTGAATTTACCCAATCTACCATTTAAATCTTTGAATAACAATTATACGTGTTAAAATATATTAACTATTAAATAAATTAAATTGAAACAAAACACTTACCAAAAGCATTTTGGTAAGTGTTTTGTTTAAATTTAATTTGTTCTACCCTTTGCCGTTTTTTTTTTTTTGTATTTTTAGCAGTTTTATAAAGAATCCTGTTTTAAAAGAAAGGTGAAATTTTAGGAGGGACTTGAAATTTTTCTAATAGTATGTCAATTGTATGTATCGGACGCGGCACGAAACTTTTAATTAATATCGAATGTACGTTGAGACATATTGTTCACGGAACAAACACACCCACACGGATCAAATCTCGAGTTTCACTCGAGATTTGGGCGAGATTTGAGAATTCAAAACTCGTGTTTGTATCGAAATTTCTGCCCAAATACAATAAATACTCCTTTTTTTTACCGATAAAAAATTGTGCAATTTTCATACCATATTTTTTATGGTACTGGATACTTTTTGGTATATTTTTCAGCTGTCTGCACATAAGGAGTATGCAAACACAGAAACCCCCTCACTTTCACATCCCTGAGCAGGCTCAGAGATAATGAAAGCTGACTCATTATCTGTCAGCATTTCGATAACTAAATAACAAATAGTGTGATATTCTATTTCTCACGCAAACTTTGTGAATTATTGAACTAATAAGCTGTCAGGCTAATTGAGTAGAAATATAATAATTGCCTTCTAGGTTCAAACACGAGGAAAAGAAAAGTCCCTTTCTTTGGAATTGTAAGAAGTCTCAGCTGTAGCTAACAAAAGTGACAAAGGACTATATTTCAGAGTAAAATAGTATGAGTTATAAAAAGAAAAAGAAGTATTTCAACTTTCAATAAATTATCAAAATGCTTTTGTCGTCATACAGATAACATCAGTACATTTGAAGATGTACTAACAGTAGTGATGGACGCGAGACGAGACGAGACAGGCCCTGCCTCGTCTCGTGTTTTTTTTGCGAGACGAGACAAAATCCTTGTCTCGTCTCGTAAAAAATAGGTACATATACTAGACCTTTTCCTCGAGATTCTAACAATATATTATTCTTATATTATAGCATATATTATATTAGCAATATATGTATATTAGTGTAGATACATAATATATATTATGATACATGATAGTTATGTATATAGAGGGTGTCCATAAAGTCTCACCCCACCCCTCGTATCTCAAGAATGGCTGAAAATATAAAAAAACGCTAAAACACGTATCCCTTAGATTTAAGGGGAATTAATTTTAGACAAAAATTTTTTTGGCCTCGTCCAGCCGTTTGGGCTAATACACCGGCTGGATTCAAAATCTTAAATGGGAAGGTATATCAAATGACACCTTGTTTTAAAGGTCTCGTTCATTACAGAAAACTGGAGCTCTCTAGGATGCATCGTTCACGAATTACAGGGTAGAACATGTGAAAATGAACCCTTTGCGGCCGCACCTAAATGGTAGGTAAGCTGCTCAAAGTGCTGCCCGTTGAACCCCATACAATGGTATAGGCGGGCCTCGAACTCACGCCCTACTTTTTCAAATGTATCAGGTGTGATGTCCTCACAGGCCTTTTTGATACGGTCTTTGAGATCTTCGGGAGAGCAGGTGGGGTTCGGTAAACAACCGACTATAAATACCCCCATAAAAAATAGTCACCTGGATCCAAGTCCGGTGAGCGGGGACACCATTCCCGAGGACAACTCCTACCTATCCAACTGTTTTGAAAACTTTGTTCTAAGAAGGTTCGAACTCTGCGGTCGAAGTGTGGGGGGACAACCATCTTGTTGGAACATAATTTTTTACGAAACTACTTATTTGAGACCATAAAAACTTATTTCTATGCATTTTTACCTACCAAATGTGCGACCGCAAAGGGTCCATTTTGGCACCAAATTTTAAGTTCTAGCTCTTTTCATTCTATTTTTAGGCATCAGAACAAAAAAAAAAAACTGCCTCCGACCGCTAATTAGCGGCAAACAATATTTTACACTTCAACCTAAGTTGTATTCTCAAATTTCTTGTATGAAATTTATATGAATGCATCAAATTTCAAGTTCTACCACTTTTAGACGGAACCGCCAAAAAGCGGCATTCAACCGCTAATTAGCAGCCAACAATATATTACACTACAACCTAAATTATTTTGAATTATTATTTTCAATCATGAACCTTGGGATTGGAAAACGCAATAAAATACCCCCCTCCTCCTCCTCCTCAAAACAAAAGTGCCCGTTCATTTTGGAACATACTGTATAATCTAAGGAGTTTGAGAAGCACTGCCTAAAGGGTACGTGCAGAGTGTAGAATGAAAGCAGAGCAGCGATGAATGGGGAAAGAGTGCGAGCAGAGAGCAACGAGTTGCCACTGCCAGAGTGGGGGAGCAAAGAGTCAAAGATGAGTTCGTTCTCTCTCCGACAGTTTCAGTGTATTCTACTAGTTAACAATGGACACAATGACAATTAGAGCACCTTGTTGTTGATGGAAAGCTCCCATCTGAAAATATGGTACCTCCTCACACGAGGGAAATGTGAGTGCTGGCTACATTTTATAAATCAATCGCGTGGTACCTACGGAGAATTTCACCATTTATTTGTCGAGCTACGGGACGATCCTGTGAAGTTCGGGGAATACTTCCGCATGAATATTGAGGAACGTTCGAACACCTCACTAATTTGTAGGTCCACATTCATTTTCGCGAAGGACAGGTAAATAAAATTATTCAATTAAAAAAATATATAATTTCAAAACGTCTTGGCTGAAGAGCGATTGGGAGCAGAGAAATCAAACTGGGGAGGTTTCGCCGCTTTGCTCTATAACTCGACCCACTGCCCGTTCATCGGGCACGCTCCCACTCTGCGCCCCCCAATTTAAAGAACACTGTTTGTTTTCCACGCTTTCCTCGTTACTCGTTGCTCTTTGCCCTTTCAGACGAAGCGTGGGGTGTTGTTGTAAGTAGGAATTTAATATTCAAGTCGCCATTTGCTATCAATGAATGTTCTTACAAAGTTAGATAGTTAAATTGTTTGCTCGTCTGATGTGTTCGTTTTTATCATCATCTGGGGGGTAGGGGGTGGCGGTCTAGCCACGTTCAAACAATATTGTGAGGACAGATTTTTTAAAAAATATAGGGTAAAATCATCAACATATTCACATGGGTGGGACCGGGACCTTAAAGTAGCGAGAATGGGGGTGGGGTGGGGGGGNGGGGGGGGGGGGGGGGGGGGGGGGGGGGGGGGGTAAGGAAGCAGAGCAAGGAAACCTACTCGTATATTGTTCATCAGGGAGGCGTTCTTCTTTAAATTGATCGCTGTGAGCGCATCCGTTAAAGAGACAACATTTTTCATTTTGTTGAAAATATGCAATGGCCAAACTGCTAGGAGCAACGTGCGGCTGTAAAATTTCATTTTCGTACTGGGAAAAACGGGCACGCAGACTGTTAACATGCTTAAACAGCTTTAAAGAAAAACTACATTTTCCGTGGCGCTCGGCTCAGTTTTTGACTAAAAACGATACTGCGCACCAGCCCCTATTCAACAGAACTTTGCTCGACTTATTTTTGCTCTCTAGACTCAAAACAGGCTCGAGGAAAAAGTTTTGCAACTGTGGAGGAGGTGAAACAAAAATCGCTGGAAGGCATTGAGTACATCCCAATGAGTGATTATATTAAAAAAACTGAACAATGGGTGAAAATATTGGAGGGGTGTATCTCAATCAATGGGGATCATGCAAACTTGGTGTGAAACTATTGATAAAACGTTATAATTTGCCCCCCCCCCCTCTCCTAAGTATATATTGCTACGACTTTTGGAATAATCACTCCACGGGAGGTTTTTAGTTAAAGAAAGTCAACTTTCCTGGCATTTGAGAGTTATTGTGGAGCCAAACAGTCAATTGAAATATTGGTTTATTATTTTCAAACCTTTATTACTTTCCTTATCCTATAAAAAGGAAGGTATTATAATAGACAAATGAAGGTATTATATTAGACGATGTCCAGTTTTCAATGCCAAAATACGTTTTGGGGTGCCCAGATCCCAAATCTCGAGATTCAGCCATTGGTCCGTGTCTGTGAGTCTGTCTATAAACAGGATATCTCAAGAGCGGTAAGTGCTAGATTTATATGTACGTCAAGTTTATGCACTGAACGAACCACAAAGCTTTTGGTTGAAATCGAAGTTAATGTTGTCGTTTTTTTGCCGGTTTTAATGGTTTTAATTAATCCCACCTGAAAAGAGAACGTTAAGTGCTAGAGCTTATAATTTCGTGCTTTTTATATCAATTTTATGCATGAAACGCAAACTAATGCAAAAAGAAACTAGCGTCGCCTAAAAAAAAAATCTCGCCTAAAAAGAGAGCTTCAAATTTGGTGCCTATTCATATTACTTTTACGCATTGATTTTGCGTAGACACCTTTGGCAACAGCGTGATTTACCTTTTTTTTTAGCGGTTTTCGAACGCTTTTATGCGGTTCCCGCCTTAAAAGAGAACGGCAAGTGCTAGAGCTTAAAATTTGGTGCTTATTTATATCAATTTTACACACGGAATGCATATTAGTTGGTGAACTATAGATCTCACTTATAGGGACCAAAAACTAATCAAATATTTATTTATATTCAAAAAATAAATTATTAATAATAAGGTGACTCAACCATACGGTGCGCCGTCTCTTTTTTTTTTTTTTTTTTTTTTTATTTTTTTTTTTTTTTTTTTTNGCTAGATTACACCAGTTCTTTGGATATAATGAAAAACTTATGGTCATGGGCGTACACAAGGCGGGGGCTGGCCGGCTGTAGCCCCCCGAAATTTTTTTTTGGGATAAGGATGTCATCTATACCTATGCTTTTTTTTCAATGTCACGCAGAAATCACTTTTTGGTATACTTACATAACAAAGTGCAAAGGGCGATTTAACTTTTTTTCTACATATTTTCAATATTTTTTTTTTTTTTACTTTCCTTATTATCCTATAAAAAGGAAAATATTGTAATGTGCTGAAATTTTCGATGTCGAGTTTTAAATGCCAAAGCACGTGTAATATCTCCATTGTTGGTCGCATATTAGTGGTTGAAGGCCGCTTTTTAACAGTTCCGCCTAAAACCAGAATGGAAAGAGCTAGAACTTGAAATTTGTTGCCTATTCATATCAATTCCATACAAGAAATTTAAAAACAGAACTTAGATTGAAGTCCAATATATCCCACAAAAAAACACTTCGTGTCAAAAAAGACGTCAAGAGTAGCAATATTCTCCCCGCCCAAAATATACTTCTCGCAATAATTTAAAAACAACTGATATGAAAAAGAACGTCAATAATCTGTGTACCATCACACTCGTTTCATAGTTTCCTTTCCTTAGATGAAAATTCAACCAATAATCGCGGATCGCTAAATCAGGTTCTTGAACACTCTCTCAGTTGTTCTGATCTTAAAATATTGGAGGGGTTGATAAAATTAANTTTTGCCCAGCCCCCCCCCCCCCCCGAAAAAAAATCCTGTGTACGCCCCTGCTTATGGTGTTACAAAAATTCGTTATGTTAAATCTAATTCTCATTTTGACCTTGACCCATTAATGACATTTATTAGATATTTGCTGAGCCTTTTACCCAGGGGGGGGGATAGCAAAGCGGCTTGATAGTAAAATATTGGCAAATTGTTTGCAGCGGAGAAAGGTAGACCATTGCTCGAATAAGGAGACGGCCAGTTGGAGGGGGGGGGGGCATAAGATAAACTAATCTCATTTCATATTCACAGACTATATTAGTTTTTCTCATTTCATATTCAAGTTTTCTGAATAAATAAGAAAAGTGCATCAAGAGATGCATTCTAAAAATGAAAGAGCCCAACCAATCTACAAAACTGGGATAGGACGCGACGTTCAATTTTCATATAATTAGCGTTCATTTCTCGAGGGGGAATACAGACGTATCCTATATTTTGTTTATATACAAATATTTGGATCACCTTCAAAGTACTCCCCAGCGATCGTCATACACTTGCCCCAACCATAGTGTCGATGCAAATTTTCGATTTTTTTTTGGAAGATCAAGATCATATCCAATTTTGACGAGTGATACATTATTTATTTTTGGAAACATCTTTCCATAGAACAAGTTTATTTTGCTTTTATGATTTCTAATTCGAAAAATATATTTTTTTTGGAGGAAGGATAGGGAAAAGAATGGGGTGGATGGAGTACGGAATTTTTTTTACTTTCTCTTCCATAGAAGATAAAGTATTGTATTCGTGCAGAAATTTTAGAGATATTTTGGCTGAAAAAATCGTTTGACGGGAAGCCAAAAGCCAAAATAAAGATCAAATATATNTTCCTTTTTTTTTTTTTTTGATATGCCCTGACATGAATTGAAAAAAATGCATTCACCAGAAATAGAAACTATTCAATCTACAATTTTTTTTTTTTTGCATAGTTGATTAAATGTCTGTCATATCTTCCCCCAGCACAATATTTATCTCAATCCTACATCTCCCTTTATCGTCCCGGCCCGCACACATCTAGGTACTCTCGCGTACTTCATATATTACAATTTAACGAAGAAGCTCTAAATAATACAATACAGTCTCATTAGGATTCACTTTTTATCTTGCAAATTACTTAACGAAGAAGCTCCAAATAATACAATACAGTCTCATTAGAATGTACATTTTATCTTGCAAATTACGTAACGAAGAAGCTGTAAATAATACAATACAGTTTCATTAGGATGTACTTTTTATCTTGCAAATTACTTAACGAAGAAGCTCTAAATAATACAATACAGTCTCATTAATTTTTACCTTGCAAAATACTTAACCAAGAAGCTCTAAATAATACAATGCAGTCTCATTAGTATGTAGTTTTTACCTTGCAAATTACTTAACGAAGAAGCTCTAAATAATACAATGCAGTCCCATTAGGATGTAATTTTTACCTTGCAAATTACTTAACGAAGAAGCTCTAAATAATACAATGCAGTCCCATTAGGATGTAATTTTTATTTTGCAAAATACTTAACGAAGAAGCTCTAAATAATACAATGCAGTCTCATTAGAATGTACTTTTTATCTTGCAAAATACTTAACGAAGAAGCTCTAAATAATACAATACAGTCCCATTAGGATGTAATTTTTACCTTGCAAAATACTTAACGAAGAAGCTCTAAATAATACAATGCAGTCTCATTAGAATGTACTTTTTACCTTGCAAATTACTTAACGAAGAAGGTATAAATAATACAATGCAGTCTCATTAGGATGTACTTTTTACCTTGCAAATAACTTAACGAAGAAGCTCTAAATAATACAATACAGTCTCATTAGGATGTACTTCTTACCTTGCAAATTAGGTACTCAAGCTTCTAAAATGAGGCCTCAATAAATTTTTACTGAGGCCGCAAGTACAAAATGTATATTATGTATACGTTTTGTTCTCCCGAGCCCTCATGTTAACTGAGAGATCCACACGATCATAATAATAACAACAATTGAAAAACGAATATATATTTACTTCCTCCTCATATAAACTTGATAAATGCAACCCTATGTATTTTTGACCCTGTTTAGAGCTAAAGGCTACAAGAAAACCCTTTCACAAAAATGTTTGCAAACTCTATTTTTTCTATAGGATCTGTTCTATGCGCGTATAAAAAATGACAAGAGAAAGTTTGATTTTTAGAAGTTTATCTCAGAGTTGAATTTTTAGAAAATTAAAAAACAATATTTACAGGAACTTACGATTCTACACTCGAAAAGTTTTGACCACGGTCACTCGATTACACCGAGTCTGCTAAAAACTAATACAGTATGCCCCAAACTGTCCGTTCACCCCTCTTAATAGTGAACAGTAAAGTGGTGATAAACAGTGATAAGTAAACTAAGCATGGAAATATTTTAGCGAAAAAAAGAAAAACTTTTACTTTATCGAGCCAGAGGAATTTTAGTGCAATTTTTATTTTAAACCTATAGTTATTCTCTGGCGTCTCTATTAGTTATTCCTATGTTATTGTATTGAAATTTTCTCATTCCTCTGGCGTCTCTATTAGTTATTCCTATGTTATTGTATTGAAATTTTCTCATTCCTCTGGCGTCTCTATTAGTTATTCCCATGTTATTGTATTGAAATTTTCTCATTCCTCTGGCGTCTCTATTAGTTATTCCCATGTTATTGTATTGAAATTTTCTCATTCCTCTGGCGTCTCTATTAGTTATTCCCATGTTATTGTATTGAAATTTTCTCATTCCTCTGGCGTCTCTATTAGTTATTCCCATGTTATTGTATTGAAATTTTCTCATTCCTCTGGCGTCTCTATTAGTTATTCCCATGTTATTGTATTGAAATTTTCTCATTCCTCTGGCGTCTCTATTAGTTATTCCCATGTTATTGTATTGAAATTTTCTCATTCCTCTGGCGTCTCTATTAGTTATTCCCATGTTATTGTATTGAAATTTTCTCATTCCTCTGGCGTCTCTATTAGTTATTCCCATGTTATTGTATTGAAATTTTCTCATTCCTCTGGCGTCTCTATTAGTTATTCCCATGTTATTGTATTGAAATTTTCTCATTCCTCTGGCGTCTCTATTAGTTATTCCCATGTTATTGTATTGAAATTTTCTCATTCCTCTGGCGTCTCTATTAGTTATTCCCATGTTATTGTATTGAAATTTTCTCATTCCTCTGGCGTCTCTATTAGTTATTCCCATGTTATTGTATTGAAATTTTCTCATTCCTCTGGCGTCTCTATTAGTTATTCCCATGTTATTGTATTGAAATTTTCTCATTCCTCTGGCGTCTCTATTAGTTATTCCCATGTTATTGTATTGAAATTTTCTCATTCCTCTGGCGTCTCTATTAGTTATTCCCATGTTATTGTATTGAAATTTTCTCATTCCTCTGGCGTCTCTATTAGTTATTCCTATGTTATTGTATTGAAATTTCCTCATTCCTCTGGTGTCTCTATTAGATATTTCCTATGTTATTGTATTGAAAATTTCTCATTCCTCTGGCATCTCTATTAGTTATTTCCTATGTTATTGTATTGAAATTTTCTCATTCCTCTGGGGTCTCTATTAGTTATTCCTATATTATTGTATTGAAATTTTCTCATTCCTCCGGCGTCTCTATTAGTTATTCCTATGTTATTGCATTGAAATTTGCTCATTCCTCTGGCGTCTCTATTAGTTATTCCTATGTTATTGTATTGAAATTTTATCATTCCTCTGGCGTCTCTATTAGTTATTTCCTATGTTATTGTATTGAAATTTTCTCATTCCTCTGGCGTCTCTATTAGTTATTCCTATGTTATTGTATTGAAATTTTCTCATTCCTCTGACGTCTCTATTAGTTATTTCCTATGTTATTGTAATGAAATTTTCTCATTCCTATGGCGTCTCTATTAGTTATTTCCAATGTTATTGTATTGAAATTTTCTCATTCCTCTGGCATCTCTATTAGTTATTCCCATGTTATTGTATTGAAATTTTCTCATTCCTCTGGCGTCTCTATAAGTTATTCCTATGTTATTGTATTGAAATTTTCTCATTCCTCTGGCGTCTCTATTAGTTATTCCTATGTTATTGTATTGAAATTTTCTCATTCCTCTGGCTCTTCTGTGAAAGTAATGAAAAGGTTAATGGTTTTCTTCTTTTGGTAGTATGATTAGGTTACTTATCATATTTTGTCCTAAATCACCACCACCTTACTAAAGACTTTCTATCCGAAAATGTCCATTTTCTAAACGGCATATTATTAAATTCCATATTTTTTTCATCAAATTTCAAAAGATTGTTCCATTGTTTATGTTTCATTTAATTAGGCAAAAAAGTTCAAAATCCATGGGCCAAATTTTCAGAAAATTGACTGATAATTTTAAATGGCCGCCATTTTGTTAGTTTGATTTTTGATGATCCCAAATGGGAAAACGTTTTTGTAGTCCTTATTCTAAGGCCTTCATATCATTTTAGTTTTTCTTCAGTATCAAGGGAGACATGACCGATTCAAAAATAACACAAAACACCCTGTAACTTTGCAACAAAAGCTAAAATAAAAAATCTGGTGTGAACATCACACGACTTTCCTTATCTATAAAAAAGGAAGAAAGTATGGTAATGGGCTGAAATTTTTGATGTCGAGTTTTAATATCAGGATTTGAATAGCCTCGGCATAAAAAGGAAAGTATTGTTTTCGATGTCGAGTTTTCAATGCCAAAATACGTTTTGAAGTCCCCAGAGCAGAAAGACAATTACCTATATATTACACTTTTTGATAAATAGATACAGTTAAACCTAAGTTGTATTTTTCAATTTCTTATATGGAATTGATATGAATTGGCACCAAATTTAAAGTTCTAGCTCTTTCCATTCTCGTTTTAGGAGAAACCGCCAAAAAGCGGCCTTCAACCGCTAATTAGCGGGCAACAATATATTACACTACAACCTAATTTGTATTCTTCAACTTCTTGTATGAAATTGATATGAATAGGCACCAAGTTTAAAGTTATAGCTATTACCGTTCTCATTTTAAGTAGGATATGCGAAAACCGTTAAAAAGCGTCTTAAACCGCCAACGGTATATTCGATTTCCACCAATGCCGTTCATAGCAACCAATGCTGATTGTATGTCGTTCATAGAAAGAAAATTTTCAAGATATCTTCTTCAAAGACAGACAGACGGACGGACAGACGGACACACACACAGACCAATGGCTGAAACTCAATATTTGGGCTCTGGGGACCACAAAATTTGTTTTGGCATTGAAAACTCGACATCGAAAATTGCAGCCCATTACAATACTTTCCTTTTTATAGGACAACGAAAGTAAAAATGAATTCAAGAAAGAACTGTTTATTTTCATCTATTGTATAACACTAGACCGTGGGGCACAACAACCTGTTACACCCTGTATAGTGTTCCAAAGGTACTAGAATTTTAATATTCGAAACTTATCGTAGAAGAAACTCCTGTTGTAAAAATTCGTGGTGTTGAGACTACACTTCATTTTGTTCAATCAAATAACGTTATGTCTTGTAAAGTTTTTAATTATTAACTCAAAATGCAATTTTCCCGTCGACTTTAAAAAGTGCAATGATTTGCATAATTCCATTAAAAAGAAAGGGAAAAATGCAAAATATGCAGCTGCTGCCATTATTTCCATCATTTGCAACGATGGCGTTGCTATAATGAATTTACCATCAAAAGTGTAATTTTCCGTTGATACTCGTACATATTTATAGAATCGTAAAAATTTTAATATGTTGTCATGGTGCATTAAAATTACCAGATAAATGTGTGTGCCAAGTAGGTCAGCATAGATTCCTCACCACTCCACGCCTGCATTTAACTTTGCTTTTAATATCCTCTTCTCGTCACGTCTCCGTACACACTCTTTATTTTAGCCAGTAAAATAAGAAACCCATATGTCACTTAGGCGCACTTTATTTTCAGTTAGGTCTCAGCTCCTTTTGTTCTCTTCTTATGCCCTAGCCTTTCATAAGTTGTCTAATTTGAATAGTAAAAGAGGGATTCTTATTGTATTAGCAGCTTAGATGTATTTACATCTCGCCAATGCAATAAATGCAGGTTAGAACTCACTGGTCGAGGTTTGAGAACTTATCAAAACGCTCAGTCCGCCATCTGGTATTCCTTATTTTCCACTTCAAAATGAAACGTTTTTACTTCTTTCTCAAATCTCCCAGGTTCGATTTCGCAGATTGAACATTTCCATAATTCCAGATCGCGGCTGAGCGTTTTACAGTTGCTCAATAGACGAATTTCAGGGTTGGAGCATTTTGCAAATACATCGCGATCCGGTGTATTTTTTTTTTTTTTGCTCAATAGGCGATTTCGAGGTTGGGCCTAACATATTATAAAATAAATGGTACGGAAAACCGTATTTTAACCAATGAGCAGCGTCAACAGATGTTTTCACAATCGGAAATACTGATTGAAATTTAGTAAATATTAGCGCGTATTTACAACGTCAGACTGGAAGACCAAACTTTAGAACTAAAGTTTTGTCTTCCGTTAAAATATTATTTTAATTATGAGGCGACTTTTATATTTTTACATTGTGTTTACCAAAAATTGTCCACTCTAATACTTTTGTGATTGAGTATACCAATTTTATCAAAATCAAACGGCTTTCATATTTTTACATGTCTGTCAAACGACTTTCATATTATTGACTTTCGGTTTTGTAAAACCGAAATTTCTACAAAATACCAAAAATTATTGAATAAAATACTTAGGTGACTATACATACCAAATTTAATCAACATTTATTCGTTTTTGGACCCTGCTGGGATCCCTGGTATATTTACGCCTCGACGGACCAATGTTTTTATTAAGTAAAATATTGCTATGATTACTAGATTTAAATTTCATCGAAGTTTTTCATATGTTTTTAGAATAACTGAATTATTTTGTTCGGAACGGTATTAGGAAAGGACTATATTAAACTATTAAATAACAATAGTTTTATTTTACATGATTATTTTACAATAATTGAAAAGTTGAAAAACTGAAACTTGTAGAAAAAAGACAAAGTGGTCATTGCATTTTAAATATCGACTGGCCAGCTAAAACCGTGTCGCCGATAGACGATGCTATTCCACCTCACACACTAAAATCCAAGTCTAGGGGGAGGACGCAATGTTTCACGTGGCTAAGTGCTCGACCGGTAACCATATTATCTTGTTAAGTATTTGGAGAGCAATTTCCTCTTGACGGATCAGTACCCATATTGCTTTGTGGGGTATTTGGAAGAGAATTGCTAGCCTCCCTCTCTGTAGGTGCATCCTTACTTCTATGAGATGAATTGTATTTCAGGATTTGGTTCACATCTAAAAAACATAACATTGTCAATCTTTTCGTCAATATATCCATTTTATTTTTCTCCCTGAGTAAAAAGACTTCACAAAAACAATATCGCCGGTGGAAAAATCTGTTTTCTTCTACCTTTCAAAGATGATTGTGTAACAAACGGGACGTGTTTCTCCTTGATAATTTTTTAACGAAAATCTAACTTTCCTTACCAACATGAATTCAGCCGGGGACTTATCCAATGAGGAGTGCCCCCGTAAGATAGTAAGTACCAACTTTCCAATGTACTAATGGAAAAGTTTTGATTTTCATTATTTTTGAAACCATTTTAAAAATAAAATTCTTGAAACTTTTCACTGTAACTTCCGCCGCCCCATTGCTGTTGGGTACACAGGAGGCGTAATATGTTTTATTCTATTCAAGTGACAAAGCTCCTTGAACTTGCTAGACATAAATGGAGTTCCATTATCAGACACCAGAGTATCTGGGAGGGCAAATACCCCCGGGGCAGTGTTTTTTGGAGGGGCCCGAAATTCCAAGGTGCTAAAAAAATTTTTTTTTAAGCTTTTACCATCTCGATTAGCTAATATATACAGTTTTTTTCCCCTGACGAAATGCTATGTAGTGCCGGGCGTTATGAAAAAAAAAAAAAAAAAAAAAAAAAAAAAAAAAAAAAAAAAAAAAAAAAAAAAA
>CM022881.1:9099086-9140882 GCA_012654025.1 Pachypsylla venusta
GTATCTCCCGTCCGGGTTAGAATTAACTTTTGAAGTTTATCCTGTAGTATTGTACTATACTACGGAATGTATGTTCAAAATTTCAAAGATCTATCCCTTGTAGAACCGGATATCTGACGGTGTGAAAAACATGGTGAATTGCTTATACACTGGTGCTCTCTGGAACTTGGCCTGGCGCACTGCCGTGCGCTCAGATTTGATTGTTTCAAATTGGGAGCTACAGAACAACTGGTCCCAAACCAAAACGCATCATTTCAAAGGCAAGATAAGTAACAATTTTTAACCTGTTTGGTTTGGATATCAGTTCTCTCAATTTAAATGTAATATATTAAGGGTGGATCATTATATGGCCTTAACATATTTTCCCCCCTTGAAAGGCATGGCTTTCAATACCATAAAAAATGAGCCATGATATCAACAAACAATAAACACTATTTACACTTATACAATATACAACAACAAAACACTAAACGTATTACTGCGTTGGTAGGGGACACACCCTGACAACCGGTCCACCGTACAGCACCGGCTGAGTCAACACTTGCACTACACGAACCACTCCATTAGTTCCCGGATAATTCTGAGTGATGTGGCAGAGGCCACACGAATGGAGGAAACAAGGCTGGTTCCAAAATAAAAAAATTGATTCCAGTTTGACTGGAATCAATAGTTGTGGTGGGGTAAGTGGATTTCCTTTTAAAGGTTTTAAAGCTTTAAAATGTCCAATACTATCACGAGGTACAGAAGATGAAAAATTAATCTCACACTTACTGAGGCCAGAGTCCTGTGTGCGGCACAATAAACCACAGAAATAGTTTTTCTTTACAGGGTCTGACCTTTCACCCAGACCACCAATAACTGTATAACCCAAGAGGGTGTTAACTGCAGTTGGGCTACCCGCAGGTCAAAAGATTTTACCTGGCTCAATTAAAATGGCGAACATTGAGGCACCCAGAATGCAATCTACAGGTTGAGAGATGTTAAAGGAGTCATCTGACAGCCCAATATTTTTCAAATGATCTACGTTTCCAGAATTAATTGGTTGAGATGGCAAATTATCAGAAACTTTTGACACCATTAAAGCATCAACAGTAAATTTCATATTTGAATTAAATCTAGAATTAAAAATATAATTAACCTTTCCCTTGACGGGGCTAGTTAATCCACCAATACACTTAACAGATTTTGTAAGGCGAGTCATAGGCAGACCCAACTTTTTTACTACACTTTGAGTTAAAAAATTACTATCACTTCCACTGTCCAATAATAATCTCAAATGATGTACACGACCTTTAGAGTCCATAGTTTGGACCCTGACTGTAGACAAAACGACAGCGTTCGGAACCCCACGATGCACCGAGTGAGAAGTCACACCCGTAGTAGTGCACATGGTACGAGTCACACAATAGTTCTGAGATTGAATCGAACTCGAATAGTTTTCAGATCCCTGATTTTCAACACTATTAGGAGTATCAAAATGCAATAATGTATTGTTCTTCAATTTACACTTGAAACGTGAAATCCCAGATTTGCAACTGTCAAGCCTGTGTGTGTTACTCAAACAATTAAAACACAGATTGTGTTTTTAACATAATCATGCCTGCTAGACACAGACATTGCTTTGAATTTGTTACAATGATAAGCGGGGTGTTTTCCCTTGTGACACACATCACAGGTCGTCCCAGTACTTGTCAACAAAGCACGAGTCACATAGGAATGAGACTTACTGGATGTGCTTTTAGTGGACTTAACATACCTTTTTATTTTCTCACCATCGCCACTAGCAGACGATCCACCTGCCACCTCCAAAATGGAACATTTATTCTTAATAAACTTCACCAAATCATTGAAGCTTGGAAAAAGGGTATTAATGTGCTCCGTCTCAAAATCACGTCTGGACTTCTCATCAAGAGCCGTCAGCGCTATTTGAAGTATAACGAATTCACCCAAGTCGGGTACACCTATTGATTTTAAGGATTCAACGGAGACATGAAAGGCATCCAAAAAATGACGCAACTGATCCAGGCTTTCAGTTTTAATACGTTCAAATTTTAATAGTTTATTAAGCTGATTATTGGCAAGGACTCTCTTTTCAATGAATCGCTCTGCCAATACATTGTATGCCAACTGATAATTATCAGGGAAAAAAGAAATATCATCCACACATGCCAAAGCTGCATCTTTCAAGTATGCGAAAATAACTATACTTCTGAATATCAGATAAATTTTGATTAAAATGAATCAGTTCGTCATACAATGACCGCCAAGCTGGGAAAGCTGCAACATCTCCACCAAAAATAGGAATGTTGATAGGTGGCAACTTGGTTTTGACATTACTATCTGACGATGCAGTCACAGAAGCTGAAGAACGTGTTTCCTCATTATAAGTATTTTCGCAAGCCCTAATTTTGAAATAAATCTCTTCAAATGCTTTTGAAGATTGCAAGACATNCCTATTTTTGATACAGGTTTCGAGTTGTTCTGTTACAGGCGAAGGAGGCATTTTAAAGTAAATAACTTACCTACTATCTTTACAACTAGAATCAATTTCAAAATTACAACAACACACTTTTAATTAAACACACAGTAGTTGATAAGAACAATCACAAATAATATCAAATTGTAATTGAAAAAATACACAGTATATCTATCAAACCACAAAAGAAAATAGAGATAAATAATCTACAATTATTACTCTAATCAATAAATCAATCAATAAAAATATATAAAAAAAAATATACCCTGTTTTTTTTCAAATTCAAAATATTTACAATCACAAACACACACAACATAATAATGCCAACAAACCAAAAAAACGAATGTTGCCGAAGTTCACAAATATTCGGGTAATTAACCGAATGATTATAAATTATTGAAACCAAAACTCATTTCTACAGGCTTGAACAAAAAACTTACAAGATACCTACTCTTAAATTAATTTCATTGATAGACTCAATGAATACGATTTTTAAATATTAATATTTTTGAACTTAGAAAATATTATTTTTTTAACAAAATATTTTTTAAAAAAATCAAGATAATTTTGAGATCGATTTTTATTAGGGAGTAGGTATATATTTACAAGGTTAATATAAAAGATTAACACAGCCAAGAACAAATTCCGCTCTGCTAAACATCCCGTCCCGTTTAATTACCAAAAAAATGATTCGGCACTCTTGGTGTAGACCACAAAGCTGTCCTAGACGGACAATTATTTTCAAGAGCGGACTGTATTGTAGGGGTGTTTCGGGATGTCGAAAACAGAGCGAAGGGTAATATTGTTCTTGGCTTACCTACAGTTGATGCTTGAGGTTTTAAATAATTATATATTTACAAATGAGGACCCTTACTGATGAGGAGAGGAGTAGATATAGGAATGGGATCAGTAAGAATCGATAATTAATGATAATAATATTATATACAATAAATCACATTAATTAAATGAAAAAATGTTGTCACTAGTTGTGACTTATTTTGCCACTAGTTGTGGTTGAATAATAAAAGTTCAATATATTATATTACTCGACGTAATTTCTTTAAAGAGATCACAATTATTATTACTAGTTGTAATAATAATTTATTAAAGAATTATTCACTAATTTGATTGTTTCAAATTGAGAGCTACAGAACAACTGGTCCCAAACCAAAACGCATCATTTCAAAGGCAAGATAAGTAACAATTTTTAACCTGTTTGGTTTGGATATCAGTTCTCTCAATATAAATGTAATATATTAAGGGTGGATCATTATATGGCCTTAACAAGTATGACTAATTCTTATTCGGGAGATTTGTATGACCACAATGCATATTGAGTGGAGTGAGAATATGACCAATTCTTGTCCAGAAATTCTTATTGAGTAGAGTATGAACAATTCTTATTCTGGAGAGTATTAGATCGAAAACTTGGACATAATAAACTAGTTCAATGGCAGAACTTTGTTAGAAGGACTGATGTTGGATGTTTGAGTAATAATTAAAGATTTAATTTGGAATGTTCTCCATTGCAATCGACCCATGTCACTATTTGGCTGCTGAATTGCTGATTTCAATTTATCCTCACAAACGTTTACACCCGTAACTTTGCCTGTAACTTGAGGAATGTGAGAAAGAGGAGAGTTTAGACGAATCCGGGATACAGAAAAGAAGTTTTCTTTGCTGCTCAATATACGTTTCATAAAATAACATCAGAGAGGTTTCCTTAGTTAAAAAAGAATAGTTTTGAAAACTGATGGAAGAAGAAGCTGTTTTTATTTCACCGTTGTAACATAAAGCCGTAATAAAACTTAATGTTGATTTATTGGAAAACGCAATGTTGCTTGACGTAACATGCTCCAGCGCGTAAGGAAATATTTAGGGCCATATGTTAAAACTCCACTCAAGTGTGAGTTGTCACTCCTACTACAAATTGGCGAAGTAGCCACTCACAGTTGTAAAATTTCTGTTTTTGTATTATATTCAAATACTCAAATGGCAAGTGACACTTCAATCACAGGGGCGCTCTAAGATAGAATCCTCTTCCATTGTACCTATAGACGGCCAAAATATATGAAATTTTAATTTATTTGAAAGTCAAAACATGGGTCTAAAGTTTAGGGAAACTAATTATTTTGGATCAAAATCACTCCCCAAACTGAAGGGTTTATAACCTTCAAATTAGGTAGTCAGTCTAAAAAAACGGTACGAATCGGTTCTAGTGGTGTGCGGGACGCTTATAATTAATTAATGAAATAAATTAATCAAAATCAACACAATATTTATCAGCTGATGTATCACTGAAGTGTCAAATCTTTTGTATGTTCATTCTTGGTATTTTGATATTTGAAAACTAGACTTCAGGCGAAGCGCCTACGAATTTGTCTAAATAAGTATTCCAGTGTCGGATTTCCATCCTTTGAGTGATGATTTTGCTTCCATTTTTTTTTTTTTTTTTACTTTCTCTTCCTATAGAATTCCAACATATTCTTCCCGTCGTCCTAGACTATGTTCGCCAATTCAAAATAGCTCCACCAACATGAAATATCTCGTGTTTGAATTAAATTCATCAATGACATCGTCAAATTTCTTGACCATAGTTGATCTCAAATAATATTTTATGAACTTCAGATTACTGAAGATGTGTTATCATGTAGCTATACTTACCGGCATTGTTAAACAACATTCGGAATGCAATTTTAACTTTCGGATATGACTCTTTCAGATTATGATCATTTAACAGCTGAACTAATTCTACAACCGTTGCAGACCCAATGTCATCTGGAAAAATGTATCTGCTAAATTAATATCGCTGCTTTCCAAGACTATCCAGACAGAAACCCGAAATCCCCAGCAATTTCCATCAATTTCTCATACCTCCAGTTAATTTCAGCTATTGAAATATCATCTGCTTCGTTTATACCGATACAAAGGCTTATAATACATGGTCCATCATCTTTCCCCTCGTACATATGCAATCGTTCCTTCTTTCTTAATCGTTTCTTTTTCATTATCAGTCAATGCGGACGAGCGTGTGAAATTCTCTTCAAAATCTGTATCCCGAAGTTCTTGCATTGAATTTTTGAATCCATGAATCAAATGAGCTGCTTTTTCCACATACAAACCTTTTGTTTGCAAAGCTGTAGTAACGCGATCTATTTGACATAATATCTGATTCCAGGCATCGAGGAAGACACTTTTGATCAATGTTTTTTCAAAGACTTTCTGCAGACGATGTCTTGTCAGTATTAATTGAGTCGGCAATCATATCTTGAAGTACTCCATAGACATCCTTGATTTGGTTATTTAGATTATTTTTTATATTGATTTTTGAAACGAATAGAAATGTATGTAGACATATTATCAAAGTTTTGGGAATAATTGCAAAAAAAATTATTGAATTATTTTTTAAAATTGACCAAGTTTTGCCCTACAATGGCGCCCGAAGCAAATGCCTCAGTCGCCTCACCCTAGCTACGGCTCTGGTCTTTAATGAAGAAAGATTCCTTCAAATAGGTGACGGTCCTCAGCCAGTGTAAAAATACAGCAGGTTTGGTGTTGGGAAGAGCATCCTTTAAAACCTCTGCTTCAAACCAATGATCCCGAGGTCATCAGCAAAAATAATCGTTTCTACGCGGTTTTTATTAATACGGTGAGAAGCAAGCTACAGTGCCAGGAAAGAGAGTAGGCGCCGAACAAAAGGTTGTGGCATGGTAGAAGTAAGAAAAGAAACGCCAACCCCAAATAGAATTGAGAAAGTGTGAAGGTAAAGTCGCTATAATATCTATTGGTCGTTTGAGACGAAAGTTGAATTCCATTTGGTGTAAACTTACAAACATTGACCATCATGAATCATCAAGGTGCGAACCTAAATGGTCACTCAGTCAGTAAAATCTCGCAGGACGTTTCATTACTTCTGAGATCTAACGGAAACTGGTGTGTTTAACGTGCCATAGACACATTCAGTATAGATTAATAAATTCGATTAGACTTACCTGTTGTACTTCAAAACTTAAATGAAAATTACGAAACGTTGTCTTTATTAATCGAATTAAAGATTCTTACAAAATTGTAAAAAAAATCGTATATTTTCTGAAGATAAATTCCAGAAAGTCACCGAAATTAATAAAATCGCGTTAGCTGCCGAAACATCATAAACGCAAACTGAAATGAAGGAAACTGAATTTTTTGGTTGAGAAAAAATATTGAGAGTTGCAAAAACAAGCTGTTGCCAAGAGTGAGTGTGTGTACGACAGAAGAGATAGAGATATCTTCCCTCTCATTGCTGGAAAAACTTTTAAGTGCACCTGTTTTTACTCTTGCCGTTTTACAAAGTTTAAAATCTTGTTTTTAATTTAATTAAAACACAATCGTCAGAGGAATAAAGAAACGTTAATTATTTTCAATTTGTTGATCTAAATATTTCTATGTTGAACATTATTTATAAATATGATTAAATTTAGTGAAATGTAAATGAAAGCTTTACATTGAATTCTGAATTAAAATAATAATAATTAATTAAAATAATAATGCAAATATGTAAGAAACGAGGTTTACCCATTTTGTAATCATAACCACGGAGCAAGCTCCACTACACTGTTGACATAAAAATTCTAGGGCCACAGAATTGCAATTTTCTGTAAAAACATTTTTTTTTTCACCCTACAACATCCAGTTACCAGCTGTTTTATAAAAGCAAAAGAAGTGCTTTTATCAAAAATACAATACTTCATTACACTTATATCAATTTATATGCAGAATGTCGCGATATAGGTAATTCACGTGTTTGTGTGGCTCGTATGTTAGCAGAAGTTATTATTAATAATCAAATAATAAAATGACCTGCTGACGTAAATATTGACATATTGACAACAATGATGATGAGGATGGTACTGAATCTGACGATGAATCTTTTCAAATACTGGAGCGAATTTATCGCAATATCAATCAAACGTTAACGGCATTCAACAATCCAATGGATCTCAAAACATACGAAGCACACAAACACGTGAAAAGTGGACAACAGAAAACTATAAAGAAGTAACACCGCATATATCTACACAAAGGATGTGTTGTACGAAGGATATAGAACGATGTACAGACTTTGGAGGGAAAGAAATCCATCAATTAGAACTAATATAGACAGCAAAAAGTTGTTAAATCAAAAAAATTACATCATAAGAGCTAAATGTCAGATGAAGAGATAAATCAAATAACAAATGAAATAAGAGAACAAAACAGAATCTCTATCAGGGAAAATAGCAGAAGAAATAGATATTTTACTGCTTCTACGCATGATTATACTGAGCGAAATTTCAACAGGAGAACAATTATAGATGAACAAACACTGATTGCAAACATAAACATAAATGTTAATGAGGACACAACGGACAATCTAGGTAGTTACCAAGAATTAAAAGAAAATATACTCGAATCAGTACAGACACTACGTACAAAAAAAATTTCAGAACGAAAACATTTGCAAAAGACAAAATATTACAAAAAGAGTAAAAGACGTTATAAATAAATAAACTTAATATGACGTTATAAACTAATATGTGTAATATATGAATCAAAATAAAATAACAAAGAGACATCACATTAATATACGTGTCACCAATAGCCATAACCGAAACAATAATAAAACCGAAACCACATAGAAATGCAAACAAACAAAAATCTATGTATGGATGCAAAGAATTATTAATATAATATTACATATGAGAAAATAACTATGGAGACATTCAGGAATAAAAAATACAAAAAACGGATCTATCAAAAAGCCAACAAGGGAAGTATTGCTTAAGTACAAAATAGAAACTTTTAGCGATATAACTTTAAGAAAAGAAGAGTTGAAACAAAAAATAGCAGCAAAATCACAACGGCTGAAAATGTATACTAAACGACAGCAGCAATTTGAAGACAATAAAAAAATCGAAAATGACGGAAAGAGATTCTACAAACAGAGATATGAGAAATCAGACCATTGAAGTTAAAGAAGTACCTGAAAAGGAAAGTGTTGAAAAAATTTGGAGAGAAATTTGGGAGAACGAAGAGCACTTCAATGGTGAAGCATTATTTATCAGGCATTTTGAAAATTATTATAAAGACTATAAAATGGACTGGCACGCATTTGAACTATCAGACGTAAAAGATACGCTGAAATCAGCTGCAAATAGGAAATCACCAGACAAAGGCATGATACCAAATTTCTGTTTAAAATATTTAACATTCGTACATGAATTTCTACCTCAATATTATAATAACATTTTTGATAATATCAAATGGCTATCAATAGGTATTACTTACCTATTACCTAAAAAAAAGATACTCATGAGCCGAAAAACTATAGACCGAATACATGTTTCACAAATATCTATAAAAAATTTTACTGCCACACAAACAAACTTCAAAAGTATATGGATAGTTTCAACTTAATGCCAATTGAACAAAAAAGGATGTAAAAATGATTCAAATGGATGCAAAGACTAGCTGCTACTCTCTAAGAGAATACTTGAAGATTTCAAGAGAAAGAAAAAAAAAAACATAGCCATGAGTTGGAATAATTACAAAAAGGCTTATTATTGCTAATATAGCTCATTCTTGGATAATTAAAACTTTGAATAAGTTTGGCATTCAAAACTAGATCACAAACCCTTTGGAGAGAATTATGAAAACATGGAAAACGAACTTACAACTCAAAACATCAAATAAAGAAAAAAACAATAAACAAAGCAAACATAAATATTAAAAGGGAATTTAGTTGAAATTAATCTAATTTTTTACAATGGTTCTTATCCTAATTATATTGGAACAAATCCTAGCTTCTAAGATTTCAATTTTTTTTAATTGAAAACCGGCCATAAATCGGGGAGTAACCGGGAAAATTCAATTGTCCTATTTTTATTTGGCACCTAAAATTTGTCCATTCAAGGTTTTTTACGATAATTTTCTTAGTATACCTGTAAAAAAAAGTAGGCAAAAATATTCAACTTGGACACAAAGTTTTATCAGGTGCCCGCGGTAAGTTTATTGTAATTACAAATCCCACAATGATGTTAGCTGAAAATTTGTGGGTCATCTATGGGGCCCATTGTTGTTCTTTCTACGATCCTCCTCAGTTGGAGTCTGCTGTACGGATGTTCCCTTAAATTATTAGGTAAAACATTTGAATTATTAATAATGAACTGACTCGTGGTACTAATTGCTATCACTATATACTAAGGGTACACATCTCATTAGAGGACGTGGGGTTAGGTGACTGTTGGGGTTCCTTTGTAATTATTTGAAAAATGGATAATATCATCGCACAATATTCTGCTCCTTCGCTGATTGGTCACTTGCGTGATTGCTTTTCCTGAAATTCTAATTTATTATTAAGGAGAAAAAGATAATTTGTACACATAAAGCTACAAAAAGTCTAGAAGAAATTTTAAACTTTTGTAAATAAATTCAGGGGCATTATGAAGGAGTCTTCATAGGTAGAGACAAAATTTATAACTTTTGGTGATCTAAGACGAAGAAGAAATGTTCGTTCTCCCAAGCGGATTAACCGTTTGGATCAAGGATAGGTTCTTTATTCGATATTAGGATTCTACGTGGTTATTAAAATAGTATTTGTGGTTATATAAGCCAAATCCTCCTCCAAGACCTCTGAAATAAACATTTTCGTCTTAATTTACTCAGTCTTTTTTAACATCTCTTGGTCATTCGAATCAGCTACTCACATTAAATTCACCCAGCCTGGGTTGGGCCAGAAAAAGTCAGCATCACGAGGACGCGAATCTATGTGGTGTCGTGGTCACCATAGTAAAACCTCTCTGAACGCTGCTTATCTTTAGTGATCTAAAAAACTAGTGTACGAGTATCTTCATATATTTCATTGTCGTGGTCACCATAGTGAAACCTCGCTGGACGCTGCTTATCTTTAGTGATCTAACAAAACTAGTGTATCTTCATATATTTCATTGTCGTGGTCACAATAGTGAAACCTCGTTGGACGCTGCTTATCTTTAATGATCTAAAAAACTAGTGTACGAGTATCTTCATATATTTCATTGTCGTGGTCACCATAGTGAAACCTCGCTGGACGCTGCTTATCTGTAATGATCTAAAAAACTAGTGTACGAGTATCTTCATATATTTCATTGTCGTGGTCACCATAGTGAAACCTCGCTGGACGCTGCTTATCTTTAGTGATCTAACAAAACTAGTGTCTCAACGGGTCATTGGCATTGGTACAGCACTCAAGTGAAAATATTATCTTATTGGATTTGATTTCAATTAGATTTGGCAGCCTTCGGCTGTTGTCACAGCTCTCTAGTAAAAATATTATCGAAATTGGATTTGACAGCCTTATTTCAATTAGATTAGCCAGCCTTCGGCTGCTGTCACAGCTAACTAGTAAAAATATCATATTAATTAGATTTGACAGTCTTTGGCTGTTGTCGCATCTCCCTAGAGAAAATATTATTTGAATTAGATTTTGCAGCCTTCGGCTGTTGTCGCAAATCTCTAATGAAAATATTTTAAGGACCCCAAGGATAAGATAGCATCATGAGACTCTAAATTTGTCGATAGTATTTTTCACTGAATTTTATTTAAAAATTCAGCAAGCTTGGAGTGATATTGCCACTTTTATATGAGTGACTTTTATAATTTGAGGTTTGCTGCCCGAAACGTTACCCAGATGAAGATTGCCCAAAATTTGTCGATGATATGTTACAAAGAGTGTCTGTTTTAAATTTCATCAGAATTGAAGTCATATTGTCACTTTAAGAGAAGTGAACCGAATTTTGGGTTTGGTGACCTAAAAGGCCCCTGAGTGAAGATAGCCCCATGCGGTGCAAAAATGTATAACCAGCTTCAAACAGTCTCTGTCATAAGACTCTCTTAGAGTATTATTTCATCAAAATTAGAGTGAAACTGACAGTTTTATAGAGATAACCCGAAGGTTTGGTGGTCTATACTGTCTATAGGATGATAGGATATCCAGATGAAGATAGCCCCATGCGTCCCGAAATTTGCCGATGATATGTTACAAAGACTGTCTGCTGCCAGTTTCATTAAAAATTGGAGAGAAATTGTCAGTTTTAAAGAGGTGACTCGAATTTCGGGTTTGGTGCCATGTAGGACCCCCAGATGAAGATAGCCCCATGAGTTCCAAAATTTACCAATGATATGTTTGTGCGTGTCGTTTGGGTTTTTGAGGGTCATCCCCAAAATTACCCCTTTTGACCCATAAATGGACCTCAGAAGGTGCTATCTCCAATGTTAAGGTTTTGGCTCGAATTATGACCTCAAGTAATGTTCGTACCAAATTTCATCAAAATGGACTAATAACAAGGTCTATAGATGCGTGAACACGATTTGAGGACGGACGGACACTTTTTCTAGATCCGTTTTTGGTATCTATAGTCGTCATTATTCGTCCAGAAAAGCAAAATAAAACGAAGTTGAATTTTTTCACCAATACAATACTTTACTTATTATACGAGTAGATTCGTATATGGGAAGATAAAGTAAAAATGACCTTAAAATAACCCGTTTCAGATATAAATGGACCATCCTGTCTACGGATATGCCTAAACCTAATACTTATCTATACTCGCTTCGGTAGTTAATAATTATTTTCTAAACTTTACAGTTTTTCCTATTATTGTCGATATCCAATTTATTATTAACACTGCCCCGCCTCCATCCATATTATTTTACGGAAAGGCATTTTACTTTCTTTCATTATATTATATGCCAGACTGAGAATAAATCTGTAGACCTCACTCATTACCAATGAAACATTCTCATTTATCTTCCACTATCATCTCTCGATCGCGGCTTCGCCCGCTGATATGTGGTATCTTTCTCGCTCCAATGTATTTCTTATGGGGATTGTTTACTTTTCGCGATTTCTACCCCTTAAAATTAAAATTTTGCAAAATCCTTTCTTAGTGCACAATTACATGGTTTAACGAAAGTCCCTGACAAATTTCAAGTCTGTAGCATAAATAGTTTCGGCTCTAGGTTGATCAGTCACTCAGGACATTGCCTTTTATATATAAATACTAACAGTTGTGTCGCGTGCTTCGCCACGGTTAATATTTGTAGAATTTTACCGAAAATGTTTTGAACTCTGATAATTTTTCTGGGGTCCCAGTTTTTGGATTGGGGGGAGGGGGGGTCCAATCCCATCAATTGTTCTATATCTCGTATACAAAGAGGATGATTTTATACATCACCTTTTCCTGGAAAAGTACAAATAAGCTACCCACATTGACCTCACCAAGACTGGGTTAGGCTGGAAATAGCCATGATCACGAAGACACAAATCTATGTGGTCACCCATCAAGTAAATAATCTCTGTACGTTGTCTAACTTCAGTGAACCTACGGGACCATTTACTTCAATTTTATATTAGGGTGTCTCGAAAAAGGAGCGGAGATTGATATCGTGAGAACGGATTCGATTTTCGAAAAAAGCTGTCCCAAGAATTCCTTTGTTCCACAATGAGGAAACTTTTTCTAATGGTTTCAAAAATTTGAACACATTCAGGGGATGTCCCATGGGGGTTAATTTTGAAATCTTCAATAGGAATAACTCTCCTGTAATACATTTTTGTAATACAAATTCAGTTGTGGTCTCTAGTCAAAATAAGACCGGAGTTATTCCAAGTTGAACTTAAGTTTTAAGCTTTAGTATATCTTTGTTTCGACGTAACTCTTCAGTTTTTTTCGAATTTTTTTTTTAAGAAAAACCCTCTTTCTTGAAGGGTTTATCGAACTTTGAAATCGTACTCTAGATATTAGCTCCAATCTTGTTTCTGATTGTTGACCTTCCTATTATTTTAAGTTGATAATCACTTTTGGAAAGACATTATTATTTTATTGATTCCTACCCACACTTGAGACATCAGGGCCAAACAATGACCTTCCTATTATTTTAAGTTGATAATCACTTTTGGAAAGACATTATTATTTTATTGATTCCTACCCACACTTGAGACATCAGGGACAAAACAATGACCTTCCTATTATTTTAAGTTCATTACCACTTTTGGAAAGACATTATTTTATTGATTCCTACCCACACTTGAAACATCAGGGACAAAACAATGACCTTCCTATTATTTTAAGTTCATTACCACTTTTGGAAAGATATTATTATTTTATTGATTTTTACCCACACTTGAGACATCAGGGACAAAACAATGACCTTCCTATTATTTTAAGTTGATAATCACTTTTGGAAAGACATTATTATTTTATTGATTCCTACCCACACTTGAAACATCAGGGACAAAACAATGACCTTCCTATTATTTTAAATTGATTACCACTTTTGGAAAGACATTATTTTATTGATTCCTACCCCCACTTGAGACATCAGGGACAAAACAATGACCTTCCTATTATTTTATGTTGATTACCACTTTTGGAAAGACATTATTATTTTATTGATTCCTACCCACACTTGAGACATCAGGGACAAAAAAATGACCTTCCTATTATTTTCAGCTTATAACCTCTTCCTATTATTTTCAGCTGATAACCAGTTTTGATTTGTCAATCTTTATATATAAAAGGCAATGTCCTCATTGTCTGATCAACGTAGAGCCGAAACTATTAATGCTACAGACTTGAAATTTGGCAGGGACCTTTGCTGCACCATGTAAGTGTGCACTAAGAAAGGATTTTGCAAAATTTTAAATTTAAGGGGCAGAAATCGCGAAGAGTAAACAATCCCGATAAGAAATACATTGGAACGGGAGAGATAGCAACTAGCACGAGAACGGACATGCGTCTACGGCGCCAAGCTACAGGCCGTAGCGAAGGACGGGCAAAACAGCTAGTCTTAATATATTTTGTGTTTTCCTTATTTTTCAGCTTTGTGATGGATCACTCTGTATATGAATTCTTTCAAAGACAACAAACACGCGACAATCTTTTTTAACCTAAAACTGATTAAATATTTAAATTAGGTGACACCCCTTGCACTTTTGACCTAACTGAACGAAAAATACAAGTTTGTGGACAACTTTGGTCATGGAAGGTTGTCATATACAATATTTTTTTTCCTAAAACCTAAGTGTGTTCAAAAATTTATCATTCCTTGAAGAATATAAAAATAAAGGTTTGGATATTTTATGAATTTTCGTGATAAATATACACTAATTAAGGCAGATAAAATACTATGTGCAATCTTGAAATGATTGCAAATATTCAAATTAAAAAGTGATTTGAATATAGTCAAGTAAAGATATAGTATTTATAGTTTATAGTCAAGAGAAGATATAGTATTTTATCTGTCTTAATATGGTTTTACTTGACGTAGTATCCCGATTCAACCAAAAAAATATACTCTTATATTTCTTTGAACTGATGCCACTAAAATTTTGATTGAACCTAGGGTAGAAAAGGGGCCTTGGACAATCGATTAGTGATATTGGCTTCAGGTTACCGTATAATCTTCCCCAAAAAACACACTTCGTGCGCAAAAAAACGACAAAAAATGTTCCCAACAAAACAAAACATGAAATTCAAGTGGTTCGACTCTCTCCTGAAAATTGTAGTCACAAAGGAGGTGATATCATATAAGTGCCATGTTATGTCACCTCTATTCCCTACAAAGGATATGATATCATATAAGTGCCATGTTATGTCACCTCTATTCCCTACAAAGGATATGGTATCATATAATTGCCATGTTATGTCACCTCTATTCCCTACAAAGGAGGTGATATCATATAAGTACCATGTTATGTCACCTCTATTCCCTACAAAGGATATGATATCATATAAGTGCCATGTTTATGTCTCCTCTATTCCCTACAAAGGAAGTGATATCATATAAGTGCTATGTCACCTCTATTTACTACAAAGGAAGTGATATCATATAAGTGCCATGTCACCTCTATTTACTACAAAGGAAGTGATATCGTATAAGTGCCATGTTTATGACACCTCCATTTCCTACAAAGGAAGTGATATGATATAAGTGCCATGTTATGTCACCTCTATTCCCTAAAAAGGATATGATATGATATAAGTGCCATGTTATGTCACCTCTATTCCCTACAAAGGAGGTTATATCATATAAGTGCCATGTTATGTCACCTCTATTCCCTACAAAGGATATGATATGATATAAGTGCCATGTTATGTCACCTCTATTCCCTACAAAGGAATTGATATCATATAAGTGCTATGTCACCTCTATTTACTACAAAGGAAGTGATATCATATAAGTGCCATGTCACCTCTATTTACTACAAAGGAAGTGATATCGTATAAGTGCCATGTTTATGACACCTCCATTTCCTACAAAGGAAGTGATATCTTATAAGTGCCATGTTTATGTCTCCTCTATTCCCTACAAAGGAAGTGATATCATGTAAGTGCTATGTCACCTCTATTTACTACAAAGGAAGTGATATCATATAAGTGCCATGTCACCTCTATTTACTACAAAGGAAGTGATATCGTATAAGTGCCATGTTTATGACACCTCCATTTCCTACAAAGGAAGTGATATCTTATAAGTGCCATATTTATGTCTCCTCTATTCCCTACAAAGGAAGTGATATCATATAAGTGCCATGTTTATGACACCTCCATTTCCTACAAAGGAAGTGATATCTTATAAGTGCCATGTTTATGTCACCTCTATTCCCTACAAAGGAAGTGATATCATATAAGTGCCATGTTTATGACACCTCTATTTCCTACAAAGGAAGTGATATCTTATAAGTGCCATGCTTATGTCACCTCTATTCCCTACAAAGGAAGTGATATCATATAAGTGCCATGTTTATGACACCTCCATTTCCTACAAAGGAAGTGATATCTTATAAGTGCCATGTTTATGTCACCTATATTCCCTACAAAGGAAGTGATATCATATAAGTGCCATGTTTATGACACCTCCATTTCCTACAAAGGAAGTGATATCTTATAAGTGCCATGTTTATGTCTCCTCTATTCCCTACAAGGGAAGTGATATCATATAAGTGCCATGTTTATGACACCTCCATTTCCTACAAAGGAAGTGATATCTTATAAGTGCCATGTTTATGTCTCCTCTATTCATTACAAAGGAAGTGATATTATATAAGTGCCATGTTTATGACACCTCCATTCCCGACAAAGGAAGTGATATCTTATAAGAGCCTTGCTTTTGTCACCTCTATTCCCTACAAAGGAGGTGATATCATATGAGCGTCAAGTTCATGTCAACTGAAAATTATTTGCTATAAGGATATTCGAGAACTACAAACAATTTTTTGACCCCGGGCACTCATTTTACCCGAATATTAATTTATGCCTGTCTAATAAACGACTACAAGATCACCACAATATGTCACTATTTTTATCGTGACATTTTGGTTCGAATAGATTTTTTGTATTCTAAACAATTCTGGAGATATTTGGACTGCGTAAAATGAACCACCCTGTATATCTTAGCTATGATAGGATTTTCAAAACGTAAAATTTTCTACTTATCCGACTGTCGAATGAACACCAAAACTGCGTCTCTCAGAACATGAATCGACTCAACTGCTGAAGCGGACTGCGGTTTACAAAATTGTCAGATGTCAGATAGGATGGGGGTGGTACGTGCTAGTTGAATGTGCAATACGTGATACGTCGTGGTATCATTTTTCATAAAAAAAAATACCCAATTTTTTTTTATAAATTCCTAGATTTTTTTTCTTCCTTTTTTGACATTTTGAAAAATGATGTCCCTACCCACTCATCTACCTCCTCAATATGTTTTAAAGAATTCTTTTAGCAAGATTCACATATTTTATACACATAACAATGTTTGTACAGTTCCTCTCGTGTATCAGTTAGCCGAACAGGCAAACCAGGAGAAATATAGGTGATAGTTGTGAACGTTAGTAAACTCCACTTTTGACCACGGTATACATCCCGAAATGCACTTGTATATGTGTATATTTGTACCTATATGAGTATGTATGTTTATTTGTTACTTGTTACGTGATAAAATCCAAAATGTTCATCCGATTTTGTCGAAATTTGGCATACATGTTTAGGACATGAAGGAAATTGGATGTATAGTTTTTGGGAGACCTGGGCCCCCCGGGGGCCCCAATATTGTGTTTTTTTTTAAAAAAAAAGTGTCAATCGTAGCTGAGATACAGCTTAGGATACATAACTACTCACAAAAAATAAAGAGAATGAAAAAAAAAAACACGGTTGCCAAACATCGTCAAGAATTTGAAAATTTTTCTTATTTAACTGAAAAATTGCAAATTAGTGTTTTTTTTTTTTTTTTTTTTTTNTTTTTTTTTTTTTTTTTTTTTTTTTTTTTTTTTTTTTTTTTTTTTTTTAGTGCATTTCACAATAAAGTAGTAGTTCTGTGATCTCCATTATGACATCTGAGGGTCCAATACGGATTAAAAACGATTCAGCCAATTTTATCAACGTACCTATTTATCGAGAGTTTTATGAGAATAAAGTATCGTTAAAACTAAATTTTACTTGACTTAAAATCAATGAAGATTTTTTTAGATTCCTCTATGGGGCCATGTGACCCCTTGCCCCTAAGCCGAAAATGACCTTCTTATGCTTGAATCAATAGAGAGAAACAAATTATATTAATTTATAAAAGACTAGCTAGTTCGCCCGTGCTTCGCTCCGGCCTATAGAATGGCGCCTTAGAGCCATGGCCGTTCCCGCGCTATTAGTATTCTATAATTTGTCATTAAAAAATCAGAAGCTAATAGTAAGTAGGCGTGTACGCTGTTGCATGTATGTATATATATGTATCATGCTATCTCTCTCGCTCCAATTTATTTCTTATGGGGATTCTCTACTTTTCGCGATTTCTACCCCTAAAATTAAAATTTTGCAAAATCCTTTCTTAGTGCACACTTACATGGTGCAACGAAGGTCCCTGCCAAATTTCATGTCTGTAGCATTAATAGTTTCGGCTCCACGTTGATCAGTAACTCAGGACATTGCCTTTTATATATAAAGATGTTGCCACTATCAATTACATTGGTTGCCTTTAACACGCTAATCATAGCCATCGATCTAAGTTTTTAAGATATTTTTCTTTTGATCAGACTTGTATTATGTATAGTTTCGCTATACATATTACAAGTGCAAGACCAGTAATTAATAGTAACTTGTATTTTTCTGATTTTTAACGTGATAATTTATTCCCATCTTCAAGTCATGTGATATTGACACCTGGTATCTTCCATTGTTTCCAGTAGGTCATGCAGAAAGTCAACAAACATGGTCTCGTGGGCGACCTTTGGCCAAATATTCGCCTCATGCAACTAACGGGAATGTTCATATTGGAATTTCACGAAGATGGAAGTCCTGGGACTCAGCTCCTTCGGTTTGCCTACTGTTGGATTGTGACGGGACTACTCCTCTTTCAGTATTTGTCACTTCTCATGTTTGTTGTTGGGTTGAACTATAACAATGACTTGCTGGCTGGAGGTGTTGTCACTGCCTTATTCTTTACCCACGGAATAATTAAATACATCTATGTAGGCCTTAAAAATAAATCTTTTTATCGAGTTTTATCCTCATGGAACAATGTAAGTAAACTCTAGACCACACCGTCTCGCTCAATTCAAATGAGCACTATTTGGTTCCGGATGGCTCAATAACTCAATAGGGCCCAAAAACTATTCATTTATTTCTATGAATATATTGAATGTCAATACTTAATTATATCAAAATCGGATGGGGCATTTGGGGGTAATCGTGGTACGAATAGACATAACAGTTAACACCAGACCTTACCTTAGTTAGGCCCATCAAGCTTTTCCATTTGTTACAGGGTGTAACAACTAAAAATATGTCAGATGCAAATAAAGAAAAGAGTGATCCTGATTTGGAACCTACCGTTCACTTATATGCATCACTTTCACGCATTTGAGTTCTAATTTAAAGTCAACGCGATAGAGAATTTTGAAACAATGAGAAGATAAGATCATTTTTTCTCCCAAATCTCAGAATGTTTGAAAAATCGGCCCGAAGGCCAAAAAATTTATGAAAATTTGGTCTGAAGGCAAATAATGTATGAAAATTCGGCCCGAAGGCCAAAAATGTTGGAATTTATCCAATGGTAAAAAAAATGGTGGTTTCTTCAGCTCGAAGGCCGAACCAAGATGATCCACAAAAAAAGGGTCTTACCTTGAAATAATTTGCTGGTACAAATGTGGTCGGTTTACTCACCAGTGAGATAGAAAAAGGAAGGTTAGATAAGGAATTTTGATGAGTATATAGAGTTGATTGGTATTAATGAATTTAAAACACTTTGAAGCACCTTTTGAATTAATTCTAAACCGGAAAACTATTTCTTATTTTTATAAATTCACCTTTCAGGCAAACTCCCATCCCGTGTTTTCTGAGTCAAACGCTCGCTATCGAGCTAAAAGTTTGTCCCGAATGAAAAGAGGGTTCACTATCATCTGTATTTGGACCATAGGTAAGTCCATATAAAGAAAACTATTCAATGCCAAAACACGTTCTAAGGTCCCCGATGCCCAAATCTCAAGTTTCAGCCATTGTTCCGTGTGTCGGAACAAAATTGCTCAGTAGAACTTGGAACTTGCCGTGTTCTAACATACATACCAAAAAATAACATACATACAAGTCTTTATCGTCATCTACTGTTCTCTTTTAACCAGGAATCGCTAAAAGGCGACCGAAAACCGCTCAAAAACGACAACAGTAGATCAAACGTTAGATGTGTCTACGCGCAATCAATGCATAAAAGTTGTATGAATAGCACCAAATTTTAGTCGTTCTCTTTTTAGACGGAACTAGCTGAGTACCCGAACTTCGTTTCGAGAAGATGAGAGAAATATGATAATAAATCTGACTCCTACATTAATAATCATATCACCGAGGTGCAANAGCGAACAAACAAACAAACAAACAAACAAACAAACAAATAAATAAATAAACAAACAAACAAACAAACAGACATTCACTTTTATATATATAGATTAGTTAAAACCCCTAAAAAGCGCCACCAGTAACTTCAATTTCAACCAAAATTTTTGCGGTTAGTTCCGGGCATAAAATTGACGTACGTATAAAATTTCAAGTCTCTAGCACTTACCTTTCTTGAAATATCTTGTTTAAAGACGGACGGACAGGCAGACACACGGACCAATGGCTGAAACTCGAGATTTGGACTCTGGCGAACCCAAAACGTGTTTTGCTATTGAAAACTCGACATCGAATATTTTAGCCCATTACAATACTTTCCTTTTTAAGGATAATTAAAGTAAAAAAGGGTGTATGTGGGTAAGTTACAAACAGATGCCGCAGCCTGAAATATGCTGGTGTACACTAACTACAATAAATTGCTATATTTTCCGTGAATTGCTACTGGGAGAGACACCTAGAGTGTGGATGAAAATAATTAAATTGTATGAAAGACTAATACACAAAGATGCCTGGACATCTTCGAGGCACTTAATACGTTGTTTGTTTTGAGGAGGAATTACCATTGCTGCGTACTCTAGCTTAGAGATTTCAAGAGGAGAAATTTGGATCAGGATGATTAAATATTGCTAGACTCCATACTTCCCACATTTGACTTCCAGGTACAGTGGTATGTTGGACAACCATAACATTCTTTGGGGACAGTACTTTTCAGGTACCGGATCCTGGAGATAAAAACAAAACTGTAATAATTCAAGTACCAAGATTACCAGTCCATGCGTGGTATCCGTGGGACTGTCTGCATAACAAAACCGCACATATGATGACGTTCGTATTTCAGGTGGGTTAACATTCTGATAAATGCAGAGGCGGATCGAGAGCAGATTTTTTTTTGGGAGGGGGGCACCATAAGAATGAAATATGATTATGTGCCGATTAGGAATGATTTTATTCTCTATTGGAATATAAACCTGAATTTTAGACATTCAATTCAACGCGATGATGTCCCATTTCAGAGAATCTCTCCACCACATCTTTTGATGTTATCTCAGTGTCATAATTTACATTGAGAAGAGAGATTCCTCTCCTCAATATAAATTAACGAAAACTCTTAGTAATGCTGTGATACCACAAAAAAAAATGTGGAGGGGTCGTAGGCCTTACCACAATGAAAATGAAACTCTTCATTAACTTTCCTCTTTTTGAAATTCCTAGTATCGCTCCCTTCAAACTTCTCATTATGACTCACATTCTTTGAATTATTTTCTCGTCCATTGTTCAAGTTTCTGGTTCAGATTATATTAAACTTGTCAGCACACTCACATGCGCGGATAGAGGGGAGTGCTCTGGGGGCACTTGCCCCCCTTTTTTTTAAACGGACTATTTTTTTTTTCTAATTACATTATACCTCTTCATGTAAAAAAGCTCTTTTTTTCGTCATCGCGCTTATAAAATCGTAAAGATGGCAACACTGAATGAAGCATCGTTATTGAGAGGGAGTAGATAGAATGAGAGAGAGAGAGAAACTGCAATCGAAAGATCTCAAGGTCAACGTTCACCAGGCGCTTTGATATTCCCTAGAATACATGTTGTAGCCATGAAACGCATTTGTGGTAATCTCTACAGCTTTTAACAAATTAGATAACGTACCTCGATAAACATTGCATTAAAAAGTACTGCCCAGTACTCGAACCCTTGAACCTCTAAGTGACGAGTCCCTCCCCCTCCGCCCTCCAAATTTTCTATTAGGTATATTGTGCTCTCCTAAACAAGAGGGCTATATCCGCACTTGCACATTCATGTTCCATAGTTTCCTTTATTCATCCATCAAAATGTCTGATCTGTACAAAAAAAAAACTCTACCAATGTGAAACTTTACTGGTTAAAAATTACCCCCGTACGCTGTACACCGTACACCTACCGCCGTGAGCAGTTAGCCACTTAGCGTTGAGCGATTTGATACCAAAATTTTATTATGGAACCCTATATTGGTGACTGACAGTAACGAGAAGATTTGAGGCTCACAATGGGACACCAAATGGGACCTAGGTACCACAATTCATTCAAATCGGTCAACTCTAAAACAAAATTTAAATTCAACATCGAATTGAAAAAAAGAAAAAAATCTTCGATTTTTGGATTTTTCGAACCTTGAAAGTTCATTACCAAAATATTTATAACTATCTGACTCTTAAGGTACGTACACATATGCGCGCCGCGGCACGAACGCGGCAATCGCGTGGCAATGTTTGTCAGATTAGGACGTGTTTTCACTGTGCGCGCGAGCACAGCACGCGGCGATTTACTCGATCCATTTTTCACGAAACTTTGAAATGTTTGCGGCTCTGTTCGTCAGATTAGTACGTGTATTTTTGCTGTTCGTTGGTTTCTGCGAACATCAGTTATCTATTTATTTTCTTGAAACTTGTGAGTGCTCGAAGTAAGGTATTTTTTGCATCACTATAACTCTCGAACGAAGTAAAGTCTAGCAACAACACAAACAACACAACCACCACCAACAACAACACCAACACCACCAATTTGTGTTTGTGGAAATTCTTGGGAACACAGATTCGCCGAACAGTTTGGCGAACATAAATTTTCATCGAACAGACAACATTTTGCCGCGTGATGTGCTCGCGAGCACAGTAAAAACACGTCCTAATCTGACGGACATTGTCGCGCGATTGCTGCGCTCGTAACGCGGCGCGCATTAGTGTAAGCACCTTTACATTAATAATCATATCACCGAGGTACAACCGTTTCAAATCAATCAGAGTATACACGTGGATTACATATTACCTACACTTACACGTTTGTTAACCTAAGTAGGACATGGGGAGTAGTAATGAGTTGTTAAACTGTGTAGATATCAACACGCATTTCTTTTGGAACGTAACCCAATACCTACTACTTCCAACACGTCCATCCCAACAAGCTTGGTAAACTTCCCCGGAAGTCACTCGATCAATTGGTGAAAAGAGCATTAAAATCAGTTTGGTATTTTTTGAGTTTGTCGCGAACAGACAGAAAGACGCGACAAGTGACTTTAATATTTAATATGTATAGATAGAATTACTGATCTATTAAAACTACATGAACCGTTTTTAGATAAAGCAGGAAATATAACATTTCTTTACATAGTTGAATACACAAATTTAATATTGAAAAATCGAAACTCAGCAATTGTTACGACGGAAATTTATTTTTTTCGTATGGGAATTTTGAAAAAACTTTATTTCTATTTCCGGTGTTGAGTAACTGGATATCTGTCCGAAAAACTTGATAATATTTGCTGGAAAGTTTCAGTTTGAAAATTTTACCTTAACGAAGATAGGGAAGCTTTGTAAACTATGTAGGAAAGCTTTGTAAACTATGTAGGGAAGCTTTGTAAACTATGTAGGAAAGCTTTGTGAACTATGTAGGAAAGCTTTGTAAACTATGTAGGGAATCTTTATAAACTATGTAGGGAAGCTTTGCAAACTATGTAGGGAAGCTTTGTAAACTATGTAGGGAAGCTTTGTAAACTATGTAGGGAAGCTTTGTAAACTATGTAGGGAAGCTTTGTGAACTATGTAGGAAAGCTTTGTAAACTATGTAGGGAATCTTTATAAACTATGTAGGGAAGCTTTGCAAACTATGTAGGGAAGCTTTGCAAACTATGTAGGGAATCTTTGTAAACTATGTAGGGAAGCTTTGTAAACTATGTAGGGAAGCTTTGTAAACTATGTAGGGAAGCTTTGTAAACCATGTAGCTATGTATTATAGGATCAGAAGGAATACTTTGAGCTCATTTTAACACCTATCAAAAATACTGGCAGATATTATTTGGGGGCTACTCCATCATTAAAATGAAACTAGGAAACCTAAAACACAATTTCAACAGAAACTAGGAAACCTAAAACACAATTTTAATAGGAACTACGAAACCTAAAACACAAAAGAACTCGGAAATCGTTTTCCTAAAACACAACTTCAGCAGGAACTACGAAACCTAAAGCACAATGTCACGCTACTACGAGCGACTCATCCAAATAAATGTGTCTTAATGATCTTAAATGACAAACACCCCCCTTAACTTTTGAAAGAATGGTTTGGAATTTTTAATTTTTAGGAATCTTTCGAACTTTTCGAAAATTAAACGGATTCTAGCTAAAATTGCCCCACTACATTGAGTACTCTTTATTCTGTGAACATCTTCTGCTGGAGCCTTTTGAAGCAAGAAGACAGAACGAACAAATTAAATTTCTAGAAAATGTCCTAAATAATAAAATATCCAGTCCCTACATAACAGAAAAAAATCAAATTAAAGTTCCGCAACCCAGACTAAGGCAAGGTTTACATGACCGCGCGGCATCATATGAACAGATCGATACAAGTTTGTAGAGCTAGTACCGCGCGGTCATGTAAACAATATTCACTATTTAGATAGATCTTGTGCCGCTCGGTTCGTCGTACCGCGCGGTGCAGCGCGGTCATGTGAACCTAGCCTGAGACTCACAAACACTCGGGGACAGTTATTCCATATACCGCACAGGAGAAACACTCTGATAAATGATTCTTATCGCTTTCGACACACTCGTTTACACAAAGGCAACTTTTATCGGCTGTAGTTGTTTTTCATTCTGCTTTTTCATTCTGATTTTATGAATATGGTATATTAATTTTGTACAGTGAAATTAAATAATAACTAGTACTTCCCTTCTGGTTATTGGAGCACCGCACCCTTGCAATTTGAAAAACAGTTTTTCTGATTCTTTTCATTGAATAACTATTACTATTAGAGTACGATTTTTGCGGGCAATACCAAAGACAGGGCTGCTCCTCATTTTAATTAGATTATGTTCTTTCACAAGTGTTAATTTGATATAAAAAATATTGAAAATGATAAACCAAAAATTTACGTCTCGAGGAAAATAGAAATAGGTTACTTACGATATGTATCGTAAGTAGGGCGTCCAAATCGCGGGATCCCGCATTTGCGGGATCTCCCGCAATCTGCGGGATCCGCAAGCTTCAATCCCACAAATCCCGCAACATTTTTTTTTTAAAACATGATCTTAGGGACTTCAAAACGTGTTTTGGCAATGAAAACTCGACATGGAAAATTTCTGCCCATTACAATATTTTCTTCTTTTTATATAGATAAGGAAAGTCGTGTGATGTTCACACCAGATTTTTAGAAACACAACACTTGGTTGATTGTAGTCAAAGATCTGGCAAATATATTTAAAAGCAGTTAGCGTAGATGGTGCATGTATATGAGGATATACCTACCTACTGAGAACTTTCCTCATTATAATATTAAAAATTAATTTCTAAGATTTACCCACAAACATACATACAAAGCAAGTTAAATAAAAGCCTTTAAAAAAATGAGGGATTCCGCGGGATTAGGCTCAAATCCCCCATGCGGGATTGGAAGCCCTAATCGTAAGCAACCAGCATGCATAACGCTGGCAATTATTATTGGCCGATAAAACTTGCTATCAGCCTGGTATGGAGCGCTCAAATGTATTTCTATGGTTATTAAATCCAAACAGTGGATGCGCATCACTTTATCGCAAGGGAAAAATACTCTGCCAATGTGACACATGGGTTTATTATTTTTCTGGCAAAAAATACCCCCGCCAAAAAAATTGAGGGAGGTGTTTTCGTGACGATTCTAAATTTGAAGTCTCTGCCTCTTACCATTCTCTTTTTAGACAGGAAAGCAGTAAAAACCGCCAGCGGTATATTTGATTGAACCCAAAAGTTTGGGAGCTAACTGAGACCCCAAATATAACATATATACAAAATTTCAAATATAGCTCTTACTATTTTATTTTTAGACAGCAATACTGAAAACCACTAAAAAGCGGCAAAAATCGCCAAGGGTATATTCGATTGCACCCAAAAGTTTCGGGGAACAATTAGAGCCCAGATATACCAAATTTCATCCAACAAAATTGTCCATCACGGCGTACGGCGGATAAACGAATTTTTCTTTATTCGATTTTTGGATTCTACGTACCTTGGAACGCATAATTTCAAATTTTGAGGGGGGTATTTTTTTTTCGTGACGATTCCAAATGTTCATTATTGAAAAAAATAAAGGAAAATCCCTTGCGATAAAATATCGGCGGGTATTTATCCATTCCCGTTTTAGGCTATCAAAGGCCTGTCTAAAATCGATGAATAGCAAGTGGAGATCCATGTCGTACTCTGAACGTTTTTCCATTATTTGATTAATCGTGAAAAGTTGGTCAGTTGTTCCCCTCGATGGTCGGAAACCGCATTGATATTAACCTATTACTTTTTCCGTTGCATCTTGTAGGCGGTTGTTGATTACAGAGGTCAGGATTTTATATGCAACGTTGAGGAGTGTAATACTCCTGTAATATGAACAGTCCAACTTGTCACCCTTCTTGTATATTAGGCAGATCAATCCTATATTCCAACTGCTTGGCATTTTTTTCTCTTCCCATATTTGAACGAGGCAAAAGGCAAAAGTTAAGATCGGAAACAAAACCAGCAAGTCGTTTTTTTTAAGTATGGGGTTAAACAAGGAGATGGGTTATCTACCACGTTATTCATTCTAGCCCTACATTTCGCCTTCCAAAACTTAGACCAACGTGGGACAATATTCAATAAATCCAGCCAAATATGTGCTTATGCCGATGATGTCACTATTTTAGCTAGATCCAGAGAAAAAATAGTTGAAGTGTACAAAGAACTTGAGAAAGAAGCACAAAACATGGGGTTGGAAGTTAACCAGGGGAAAACCAAATACATGGTCTTATCAACAGCTGCTTCACGAAGACATCCCCTCATACTCACGGTAGACCAGAAAATATTTGAAGAAGTGGACCACTTCAAGTTACTTGGAAATACAATCGACAATGAAGGAAGAACCACTAGAACTATAAAAGAACGAATTTATGCCTCAAACCGAGCCTTTTATGCCAACCTAAACTGTTCAAAACTAAGCTTGTCAGCAGAGCTACCAAGATGAAACTCTACAAATCCTTGGTAAGGCCTGTCGCTACATATGGCGGGGAAACTTGGAGCATGACCCAGTTCGATCAGTATCTGCTAAGAAAATTTGAAAGGAAGATCATTAGACGAATTCACGGCCCTATCAAAGTGGGAGATCATTGGACAGTTAGGACAAACGTAGAGATAGATATCATCTTAAACCATGAAGATATCGTTAGATTTATAAAAGCTCAGAGAATTCAGTGGTTAGGACATGTTACAAGAATGCCTGACACCCGTATGCCCAAGAAAACTCTCAACGCCAAAATCTACGCAGCCAGAAGAAAAGCAAGACCAAGATTGCGATGACTAGACTGTGTCACCGAAGACCTAAAAACAATGGGTGTCAGAGGATAGAGTGACAAGGCCAAGGATAGGACGAAATGGCGAGACAATGTATGAGAGGCCAAGGCCCACACCGGGCTGTAGCGCCGTCTAGTAAGTATCCATTTGCTTAGGTGTGTAGCCTGCCTGAAAATAATATTAGCTTTTGTTACACGTCGTCACAAAAGCCAGTTCAAACAAAATTATAGAATGCAGAGGGATTTCGAAAGTCTGTGTTGTCATGTTACCTTTGAAATTTGAATAACACCCCCTCCCCCAATACACACCTGCATTTTAATGATGACTGTATTCCCTTAGTATATAATAATATAACACACCAGCTGTTTCGTCCGAGCTTTGAAACGATTCACATATTTCTATTTTTTTAAGGACAAAGGAAATTGGGGCGACACGCCCCAATATCCTTTAAAACATAGATTCCTCGTTTATATGTTTCACCAGGGGCCTTAGAAGCATAGCCATTCTGGGTGGTTATTATTTTCTAAATTTTATTTTACCCGATCTCTATTTCGAACTCCTTACTCTGAAATGGCTGATCATAATTTTACAAACTATTTTTTTTTTTTTTTTATTTGGCTTAACGTCTCTTTAACATATATTGGTCATTCAAGACGGCTGTTTTACCATCCATTCGCTGGAAACTTGCTAACCAGCTACACACATTGACCTCACCCAGCCTGGTTTGGGCAAGAAAAATAGGTAGCATCACGATGGCGCGAACCCACGTGGACACTCACATGGTACAAACTTGCTGGACGCTGCTTAACTTCAGTGATCTAACGGGAACTGGTGTATTCAATGTGCCATAGACGCTGGCTAAAAACTATGTTCTAACTTAAGAACTAAAAAGCCACCTAAATTTAAATCATAACTCGAAAACAGTTTGACATTTCCATAATCGTCAAGGGGAAAAAACTACCCCGCTCAAAACTGATATTTTACGTTTCAAAGTATGCACAATACAAAAATCGAATGAAAAAAAAAATCCGTTTGACCGTCATACGCCGTGTTGGGCACTTCTGCCACTTGGCGTTGTCCGATTTTGATGAAATTTGGTATGTAGGGTTCGAACTTAAAAATTTAGTATATTGCCCTATACAGGGTATAACAGGTTGTTGTTTGGTTTTCTTCTATCGATTTTTGTAGCTCCAAACTTCAAGGGACAACTAGAACCCAAATGGGATTTCATTTATTATCATTTACCTACAACATTAAGTGACGAAAATGCTACTTACACCTGACAAAGAGAGATTTTTTTTTTGATTTCTTTTGATAAAAATATCAAAACCCATCTCAAAGGTATCGAAAATATCAAATTTTGTAATTATTCAAAAATCATAGTTTTCATCGTCGATTCCAAGGGTCCATTAATTAAAATAAAAACATTAGGAACATAAAAGAGCCGGACCATAAAAATAACAACATTGCGTTCATACTCCACCTCCCCCCCCCCCTTAAGTTTTGGGTAATCATGACAGTCTATTGTTTAATAAAATGTTAAAATCCATGGTTGTAATCAGGAGGGATAGTCCCACCAACAAAATCTTTAATGAGATGATATTTGATTTTTTGGTTTATTGATTTCTTGGAATCGTCACAACCCCCCCCCCCTTTCCCTACTTCAAAATTTATTATTTCATGTTTCTGGGTATGTAACCAATTTGGATGACATGTGATATGTAAGTCCCGTTTGGGGTCTTATTTTGGGCCGAAACTTTTGAGCGCATTCGATTATACTGTTGTCCTTTTTCCCGCTTTTTTACGGTTTTGATTAATCATTAATCCCATGCATCTAAAAATGATATTGAAATTTATATTATGTGACATTTTGGGGTCTAATTATGCGCCGCCACTTTTGACTCCCTGATTCACATATTTAAATCGTTTTTAAGCTCAAAAGTCAAATTTCATTTGTATTCAAGAAGTTAAAATCAGACCGTTTAGAAATAGGCCATTTTCGGGTAAAAAGTCTGATGTGAGGTTGTCAATTAGTAGAACAAACAGTGGAATCTAATTTTTTTTTTTTTTTTAACCTTTCGATTGGTATTATTTTTTATCATGTTCATTTAGGTGTTATTATGTATTCTTTATATGATTTTATTATTTTCTTTCATGTATTTCTGCCTGTAGCTTTCCTTTTCATCTCAGTAAAAGTTCTTGAATGTGAGTTGGCGATTGCTTTCTTTATTAATGTTGTTCGTGGTCTTCCTGGTCCTGGGTGTTCTCTTTCAATCATGCCTTCCAGACTAATCTTCACAATGTTTTCATGTCTTGGCTTATGTCCAATAAATTCTAATGATCTTTTCTTTATGGTATTTAATATTTCTCTCTTTTCTTCCACTCCTGTTAGGATTTCTTCATTTATTAGTTTTTGAGTCCATTTTACTTTCAACATTTTTCTCCAGATCCACATTTCCACAGCTTCTAATCTACTTTCTTTATTTTGATTTAGGATCCAGGTCTCACATCCATATAAAAACACACTCCACACATAGGTTTTAATAAAATATTTTCTCGTTTCCAAATTTATGTTCTTGTTGGTTATCAATCTGTATTTCTTCATAAAAGCTTTTTTGCATTGTGCTATTCTGCTTTTTATCATACATAGTAACTTTGGTCTGACTCAGAATGTCATCGATACTGAAATGATGCTTCCTAGATATTTGAACGACTGAACTTGTGCTAGGGTTTGATTATCTAATATAATGTTTATGTTTTGGTGATTGTGTGGTGTTTTTGATATTATCATGGCTTTTGTTATCTAACATAAATGAGAAAACATGTAGCAACAAACAAAGAGAAATTTACAATACAAATGATGTAGGTTTGGAAAGCGATTTAAACTTTTCTCATTCCTCTGGCCCCGCTTTGAAAAAAATGAGAAAGTTAATAATTGTTATTTTTTTTGAAAAAATGTTTCTTATTTACTTCCTATCCCTTAAATCTATTGTCTCAGCGCAAAATGGGAAGCTACGTGGCAAAAGTGTCCTCCACAGTGTGTGGTGTACAGGCGGACAAACGATTTTTTTTATTATTCTACATATGTTGAAACGTATTTTGTCCAATTTTTGATTATAAATCCATGTGTCACTTTGGCAAAGATTTTCCACACATCTTTCTGAGCCTTCCTCACAGTAAAAATAGGTCGTCTCTTTCCTTGCTTATACTTGCTTTGTTCTGTCCATTTTTAATTATCAAAGAAAGTTAAAATAATTAAAATATAATATAAAGCTCTTTGTTTATTTCCCCTTCCTTGCCGTTGTATGTACCCCCTCACTTTCCCCGACCGTTAGTAAAATTGCTTGTTTTTATATATATAGATTCTCACTAATTTTTTTCTAATTAGTTTTTTCTCATCTTACGGTAGAAGGGGATGAGTAAGAGAAGGAGGAAAATACAAAAATCATCACATTTTTATTTTTATTCTTTATTGCAAATAACAAAAATTTGATATAGAGGGGTACTGTCAGAGTAAAGTCCTAAATATGTAACTTTTTGATATAGAGGGGTAATGTCAGAGTTAAGTCCTAAATATGTAACTTTTTGATATAGAGGGATAATGTCAGAGTTAAATTCTAAATATGTAACTTTTTGATATAGAGGGGCACTGTCAGAGTTAAGTCTTAAATATGTAACTTTCTGATACAGAGGGGTAATGTCAGAGTTAAGTCCAAATATGTAACTTTTTGAAGTAATCACCAATCTTACCAGTATTATAATATTATATACATAATATATTATGTTTTAGGATTAAGTTAGTTGGACTTAATTATTAAAAAAAAATTGAAAAATTTGTGATAACACAGTAGGTACTAAGGGTATGAAAAATGCCAAGACTCACTATCTTCTTTTCATCTTTCAAATTACTCATCACTTAAAATCATTTGGCAAAGATCTTTTTTTTTCGCTTAACGTCTCTTTCTCTTTAACATCTATTGGTCATTTGAGACGGGTGTTTAACCCTCCATTCGCTAGAAACTTTTACAAACCAGAAACCCACATTGATCTCACATCCAGCCTGAGTTGGACGCAAAAATTACCAGCATCACGAGGAATAACCTCGCTGGACGTTGCTTAACTTCAGTGATCTAACGGCAACTGGTATATATTCAACGTGCCATAGACGCTGCCTATCTAAAATTTTTAGTTCATATCCTACTAAAGATTTTACCAAAAGAGTAGAAGATCACTTTTCATCCGCTTGAAATTGCAGTTTTGGGTATTATAAATTTAATTTGAAATAATAAATTTTGGAAAGAGAACTTACCGAAAGAAGAAATTTGACTTTTAATGATAGATAGGTAGGAGGTACTCAAAATGAGAAAATTTAATGAGGAGAGAAAATTTCATGTTTTGTTCCTTATTTGAAATGGAGCAGAAATGAAAAGGTCAAAATAATAATCTTTTTCCTCTAGCAATGTGAATTGATGCACCAATTAATTCGTCTTTGTAATAGATATTTATTTGAGAAAATTATTAAAGACTGCAATTATTACGGTGCTTATTTCTCGCTGGTTGCTGTCTTCGCCCTAGTACCGGCCTATGACAAGGTAATGATATATTCCGTACTAGCTGTTTCGCCCGTGTTTCGCTACGATTCTTATATTGCTATTTTTGTTTTTCANTACTTTGCTTGTGCTTCTCATCCCTCTGTACTTCTCTCAAGGGGGGAGGTATTGTTTTGTGTCCACCCTGTATATTGCAACCTTTAAAAACCAAGATTTAAAAATTTCGCTAGGCGCCTTAGGGACACGACCATTCTGAATTTTTAGTATTTTCTAAATTTTATTTTACCGTTCCCGGTTTCGAACTCGAAACTCTGGAATGGCTGGCCATACTTTTGCAGAAAATGTCCTAAAATAAGGACTAAAGGACACCTAAACTTTCCCGCTTTGAGTTGATATGTTGTTGCGACAAATTTTAAGATATCGGACGGTGACTGTCCGATTTTGGTGAAGAAATTATAAATTTGGCTGTAACTCGAAAACGGCTTGAAATATATTAGTTCCGATAATTTTCCTGTGGTCGTAGATCATGATTTTGATGGGATCCATTCCCATCAATTTTTCGCTATCTGCTACCGTTTGTTCTGTGGTATTGTAACAGACAACCCCTCTCATACATAGGTACAAACAAATTTCTGATTTATATATTCCGTATTTCGCTTAATATGTTCACTCTGCGTGATTGCCAGAAGCTTCCCTGCATTTGTGTTTTGCAGATACTTGTGAACAGAAAGAAAAACTTCCAGGAGGTATTTCTTCAACATAAGAGCTAACTATTAGAATCTATAGACTGATTTTTGTTTGATTTTAGACACAAAAAATGGGCACTGTGCTCTTGAAGGCTCTTTTTTTCCCGAGCCGTCTTTTTCTATGTAGGGTCGTGGCCTTAGTTCTGTATCTGTGTGTGCCAGCTTATTATTATTCGTACTCGACGAGATGGCCAACTGGACGACCTGGTACGCATACCATCCCAGTTCCAGCCAAGGACCATTATAAACCTTTTCACTAACCTAATATCTAATATCAACCTGTTTGTATCATTTTTTAAAAAAACTCGAATTTAGTAATGGGATGAACAGATGATTTTAAGAGGAACACAGCTAATTATTTTGGTTTATTATTATCAATAATGAACTTTTGGAATCGTCACAAAAAAAAAAAAAAAAAAAAACTCAAAATTTGATATTTTACTTTCATGAAACGCAGAATCCAAAAACAGAATAAAAAAAAATCCGTTTGTCCCCCGTCCGCTGTGATGGGAACTTAGCATTGACCGATTTTGATGAAATTTAGTATATGGGTCCAGTTTGGGCTCTTAATGTGCACCGAAACTTTTGGGTGCAATCGAATATAGCCCTGGTGTTCTTTACGGCTACTATTGGTTTTCAGTATTTCTGTCGAAAGAGAGAAATCTAAGAGCTAGAGTTAAAATTTGGTATGTATGTACATTTAAGGTCAAAGTATTCCCCTATACTTTTGCTGCAATAGAAACCGTTGTCGGTTTTCATTAATATTGCCTAAAAACAGAGCAATAATACTGATATGACAAATAACATACTGATATTTGTCATATCAGTATTGCTTCGAAATATTTTCCTTGATTTGGGGGTATTTTTATTAGCCAGTAATCTTAATATATAAATCAGAAATTTGAGTGTACCTATGTATGAGGGGTTCTCTGTTCCAATACCACAGCCCAAACGGCAGCAGATAGCGAAAAAATGATGAGACTGGACCCCCCCAAAATCATGAAAATTATCAGAACTAAAATATGTCAAGCCGTGTTCGAGTTACGGCCAAATTTATTCACCCTAATCGGACAGTTACGGTCGGATATCTTAAAATTGGTCGCGACAACATATCAGCTCAAAGCGAGAAAGTTTTAGGTGGCCATTTAGTCCTTATTTTAGGAAATTTTCTACAAAGCCATTCTAGAGTTACAGGGTCGAAACCGGGAACGGGCAAAATAAAATTTATATAGAAAATACCAAAAAGTCAGAATGGCCGTGACTCTGAGGATCTTATCGAAACGTTTAAATCTCGGTTTTTTAAAGGTTGTAATATAGAGGGTAAACACAAACCCATACACCCCCCCCCCCCCCCCCCCNAGATATATTCCCACCCCCCCCCCGCCCAAATTTCAATGTCTTTAAATAATAGCAATAAAAGATTCGTAGTGAAGCACGGGCGGAACAGATAGTATACTATAATACAGGGTGTCCCAAAAGTCCAAGTATCTTTTGAACGGCTTTATGTGGAGTTTTGAAATTTTGCATGGTATTATACCCCAAATTAAGCCACCTGATGGTGTGACCAATTTTTCAGGAGCGGGTCCCTCGTGGCCCCCAGGGGGTCCAACTTTTGTTTTTTAAATACGAAACCCCATTTTGTGATACATTTTCACAAAGACAATAGAATTAGAAGTACTTTGCAAAAAAATTTACATGTCTAGCGTGTTTGGTTTTAAAATGGGGGCCATTTGAAATTTCCAAGATATGACTTCCAAGAGTGTTTAAAAGTACTCGAATTTTTTGCAATAGGATATTGGATGATTGCATAGGACACAATTATTAAGGTACCTGCTTTTAGACATATTTCGCCTAGTTTTAGACACTAAAACTATGCGAATTATTTCTAAAAGTAGGCGAAGTGTCTAAAACTAGGCGATTTATGTCTAAAATGAAGGTTCCTCAAGATTGGTGTCCTATGCAATCATTCAATATCCCATTGCAAAAAATTCGCCTAGTTTTAGACACTCTTGGAAGTCATATCTTGGAAATTTCAAATAGCCGCTATTTTGAAACCAAACCTAGACGTGTAATTTTTTTTTGCAAAGTGCTTCTAATTCTATTGTCTTTCTGAAAATGTATCACAAGATGGGAGTTTGCATTTAAAAAACAAAAGTTGGACCCCCTGGGGGCTACATGGGACGCGCCCTTGAAAAATTGGTCACACCATTAGGTGGTTTAATTTGGGATATAATACCATGCAAAATTTCAAAACTCCACATAAAGCCGTTCAAAAGTTATTCAGGCGGTCTCGGACTTTTGGGACACCCTGTATAATAAACACATTAGTTACATTGACGGTGTTTTAATTTTTAGGACTTTCTAGATCAAGTCCACCTTTCGCCTGCTAGACAACAAACCGCTATGTTTGGTTTCAGGTGTACTGGATTCTCATGTTGGTTGCTCATTCTCAACTTTGCGACGGACTGTTCTGTTCTTTAGTCCTATTTTCTTGTGATCAACTTAAACATTTAAAAGAAATTTTGAAGCCTCTTATTGATTTGAGCATTTGCAACCAAGGAATTCCAAGTTCTCTGGATTTGTTTAGTCATAAATCAGCTACAAGTGACAATAAACTGATAGCCAATGGTGAGTTTAATGTATACAGGGTTGGAACAACGTAAGTATAGTTTTTAATTTAAACATTAAAAAGAATTCTCGATTTTGACCGAGAATTCTGTGCTGTGCGAAATTTAAGGTCACCCTTTTAAATTTCGCACAGCTTGGAATTTTATATTTCCCCAAAGCTCTATGAAAATTAAAAAAGGTATTTTTTTTTTTATTTGACTTAACGTCTCTTTAACATATATTGGTCATACTGGACGGCGGTTTTACCCTCCACTCGCTGGAAACTTGGAAACCGAAAAAATAGCCTGCATCACGGGGGTGTGAACCCACATGGAACAACCTCGCTGGGTGTTGCTTAACTTTAGTGATCTCACGGGAACTGGTGTTTTCAACGTGCCTTAGACGCTGGCTTAGAAAAGGTTTAATTGCTAGTCAAATGGTTATGGTGCATTCTAGGTTGGAAACACGGAGGTGACCTGTAACCCCGGGATATACTGATACGTATCTTCATACGTTATCCTAAGGAAGTGTTTTTGGTATTCTTTGCCTGTAATAAAGATATAAGGGGGTATGCATCCTCAGATCTTCAAAATATAAGCAGACTTTTCATAATATATGTTTTTGTTGTGTTGTTTTATTATTTTCAATAATGAACCGTTGGAATCGTCACGAAAAAGAATACCCCCTCAAAATTTGATATTATACGTTTCAAAGTACGTAGAATCCAAAAATCGAATAAAAAAAAAAAAACGTTTGTCCACCGTACGTCGGGATGGGCACTTTTGCCACTTAGCATTGACCGATTTGGATGAAATATAGGTTTTTTTTTATATATAGAGGTCCCATCTGGGCTCTAATTGTGCCCCGAAACTTTTGGGTGCAATCGAATACACCCTTGGCGATTTTTGCCACTTTTTAGCGGTTTTCAGTATTGCTGTCTAAAAAGAGAATAGTAAGAGCCAGAGACTTCAAATTTAGAGTCTAATTACGCCCCAGATTTGGAATCGTCAGGAGAACCCTAAGAAGCTACAAGAGTAACCTGGGGGAAGTATATGTATGTACTATTACTGTAAAAATAAAATGTTAAAATTGTTTAAAAAAAAAAATTTTGGGGGAGGGGGGGTATTTTTTGCCAAAAAATAATAAACCCATGTGTCGCATTGGCAGTTTTTAGTTTTACGCCATTTTTATTATAAGAATGTTTTTTGTAAGTTAAATGAATAGCATAATAAAATTTTATTAAATATTAACAATAATTGTAATCTGATACCAAAATGCTTTCACAATACAAGTTTTTATTCCCAGACTTCAACTTCAGTTACTTCTGCAACTGACATGTTCTGGATTCCTTGAAAATATTTATTTTCTATTCCTCCTCCTGCCAATTCAAATAGCAATTACTGGTTGATATTTTTGTTTTTAATTAATTTTTCAGAAGACTTTGACTACACTGGTGTCTATCAAACGCATCATGATTTCAGTAATTACAGTAGCAATTTGAAAGATTCTAACCTCCCTATTGACTCTCAGAAAGAAGAACTCACACGGTCTTCAATCAAGTATTGGGTAGAACGCCATAAACATATTGTCAGGTGAGGCCAATCGAATACCGAAATTATTTTCCATTCGTCCTCAAAAAGGTTCAATACTTTTCCTCCGGCATTTGAAATCTCTGATATTTTTTTTAAAAAAATGAAAAGTTAATATTAATGATTTTTTTTTTCTTAACGTCTCTATTGGTCACTTCAGACGAGGGATTTACCCTCCATTCTCGCAAACCAGCTGGCCACATTGGCCTCACTTAGTGTGGGTTGGTCTGGAAAAATAGTCACGATCATAAGAGCCGAACCTGCTCGGACACCCACACGGTAGAAGTTATGTCAAGTGTATTCTAAATATTAGGGTAATTCTACTGATGCGTTCTTTTGGAGCAAATTTAAATGCGACTTACAATACAATGTTGTGGCTTACTTTTATAAGAAGTTTTCCTCAGTGCATCTGCAAAAAATAGGGATATTTTGTCAAATTCAATATTTATTTACCTATACTCGTACAAGGTTACACAACAACAACAACAAAAACATACATTCAATTTCAGGTTTTGATATTCGATTGCTTGAGTTGATTTTGAGAAACCACGAAAATTTTTGACCTTTTAGTCTATTTCTAGTTGTTGTTTTTCATAACATTTTCCCTTATAGAATCAGAATCTGCAAAAAAAAAATTTAATAATTTAGAACATTTGACCAAGATTTCAGTCCCCGGCTAGGTTGGAATTTTGTTGGTTTAAAAACTCTTCAAAAAATTCTATTAGTCCAGTCAACGAATGATCAAAATAGGGGTGCAGAGTGCGTTGGCTGGAAACGAAGGAATGATTTGTTTGGAGTGGTTGGGAGATAAACAATCCAAAATTCCTCTAACCTGGGGTGTGAGCAGAGTATGTAAAGGCGTGGAGAAGGTCACTTATTTCAAGTTTTCCTCTATATATTGAAAATGGTTGGTTGTACGGTACGAAATATACTTGGTAAAATTGGAGCCATCTAAATGTCCTACAAGTTTGCTTGTATTATTTTTTTTCCACCCTCCATAGTTTTCGAGATATATTCCCACCCCCACCCCATGTATTTGGTGTTTGTGTATTTTATGAAGTGCACCCATCCTTGTGAGGACAAGGTATAAGCTACAAAAGTGGTAGAATTTAGTACAGTATATGTATATTGAAAGCAANAATTTCTAGGGGGGCAGCTGCCCCCCCCCCCCCCCCCCTTCCTACGCCCATGATTGAAAGTATAGAATATGAAAAAAAAAATCAATGTAGGTATTAACCTTGTGATAAAAATTGTGAAACGCTCACAGAAGTGTAGCACAAAGAAGATATACCTGATAGGTACATACCAACCTACATTCTACAAAGATTGAATTACAAACAGAGTCTTCGTTTCTGTAGTATGTATGTAATTTTTACGCCAAGGACGACACATAGAACTTTTAGTTGACATTCAGTCTACCGTTGGCGATTTTTGCCGCTTTTAGTGTTTTACGCGAATCCTCACTAAGTAGAGAGCTAGATCTTGGTGCCTATTTACTATTTATATCAATTTTATGCATTGAAAACGCCACGATGCTTTGAAACTAAATCCACCCTTGCCGCTTTTTGGCGTTTTTTTTTATTTTGTTAGTTTCTCATTGGTGTAAATTAGACGCGTCTTAAAATTTTTAATTCTAATCTAATGTATTTTCGCGGATTTCATGCATCCTGCGTAGAAGGAGAACGGTATGTGTACTCATCAATATCAAGTATCCTACCGTTTATGAAACAATACCATGTCGTTCATAAACAGACACAAACACACTCGTGCCAATAGCTAGAACTCAAGAATGAAGGCTCTCACACGCCTAGACCAAAATGTATTTTGGTATTGAAAACTTTCCTTGAAGAAAAGAACATGACTCCATACATGTTCACACGAGATTCTTACACATCGGATAAGTTTACTTGTAACTTTACAGGGCCGTATTAACAATAGTAGCAGTTGTAGCACGTGCTACGGGCCCCGTGCTTTGACAACTTACACTAGATATTTCGACACTTATGGGAAAAAACATATATTATTTTGACGGGGTCCCCAACTTTTCAAAGGATGTAGTAAAATCTAATTTAGGAAAGTACTAAGTAGGTACCTACTACCTAGGAACTTAATAAAGAGTCGAGTATTGCAAGCATGAGCAGTAACCATGCTTTATCGATGTTGGTATACTCAAAATTTAATTTCACTTTTCTCTACAAGACCAAAAGGCCAAAAGATAATCAATTTTTGTACTGGTTCCAAAAAGTAGACTACTTAGACGGCGCTGGCGGGGGGTGGAGGGGCCCCGCTCTGTGAAAGTGCTACGGACCCCGCGGAAGGTCAATCCGGCCTGTGTAACTAGACTTTACTAGACGATGAAATCAGGAACTCAGTGGATGCAGAAGGAAAGAGTCGAAATAATTGACAGTGTATGAAAGGATTTTACCTGCTCCTCCTCTTCTTTCATTATTCTCCTCTCCAGACTTCTATTTCAAACATTTTGTTTTTGCTATGATACGATACCACACATGCACGACCGGGAAATGTTAGAGCAACAACGAGAGAGTTTCAGAGCAGATTTCTTTCTCTAATAGAAAAGCAGCAATGTATATTTTTGATATTGGTTTTCAACATGAAAGATGTAACTGAATATTTCTTTTTGTAATGATGTCACAATTTATTGGACATCATAGCATTAGCAGGTATTCTCACATCTCACACCATGATACTCCATAATCACTGAACTATCTTACTGTGCTGCTGTCATATCCAAAATCATTTTGAATATAGCTTCCTACAGATAGTAAAATAAGCATATCTTTTTATTTTTTTTAATTTGTCTTAACGTCTCTAACATCTATTGGTCATTCAGGACGGGGGTTTTGCCCTCCATTCGCTGGAAACTTGCAAACCAGCTACTTACATTGACCTCACCCAGCCTGGGTTGGGCCGGAAAAAAGAGCCAACGATACGTGGTGTTCCCAAGCGGTCACCCATCCAAGTACTGACCACGCCCGACGTTGCTTAACTCTGATGGGAACTGTTGTATTCAACGTGGTATGATCGTTGGCTAAGAGTACCTTTAAAACGATAATTAATCAATTACGCCTTAATCCACTTTCCTCGTGGAATACAAAGAAAAGCTTGACGGACAGTTTGAAGCAAACGTTCATAATTGATGTGACGTCTCACTCTCACCTCGACTGTGTCAGAAGAACCCTTCTATTCAAGTGCGGACAGAAACGTCCGTTAACTTATTTTTTGTATTCGACGAGAAAAAAATCGTTCAGTGGAAACTGGGTGTTCATGGCCATGCAAACTATCCTTTAAATATCTGCTTGATGCCCACCTACAACTTCGTATGCGTCTTTTCCATTGGCGCAGCTATCAAAAATATGCCATAACTTGGATACGAACAAGAAAGAATGGATTTTATATTTTTCCAGAAGATTTTGGAAATGGTTCTGGGGAGGTCCATTCCCGGTCATTTTTATCCTATTTGATGTACAATTATACATTCTTTTTGGTGACAAATCCCTTCCAGTTGAACTTATGTACCTACATACTGAAATGAATATGTGCGCCACACATTTCAAGTATTTGGGTTTAGCCGTCCTTGAATTGCATTAATTATGAGTTAATACGACAGTCAGTCGGTATACCAACTGGGCTTTACATTTTATAAGCATAGATGGTCAGATCTTTTTTTTTAAAAAAAAAACTTCCAAAAATAATATTATTATAGAATCCAACAATATATTCTTTTCATAATAAAAGAGATTAGGGTCCCTTGTATTTTAAATCCTCAATATTACTTTGCTTGTGCTTCTCATCCCTCTGTACTTCTCTCAAGTCTCATCTCTGGCGTACGACTTTGACAGTCATGGCAAAATATATCCCATGCTATCCTTTGTACTATAAGTATTTGTTTTAGAAAGAAAACCCCATCTGAACGCTCTCAATGTTTATCCACTTTAAAAGAATGCTTTGCAAAAAAATTCTATCCTAGAAAGTTCACTCTCGTAATTCTATCCTAGAAAGTTCACTCTCGTCTAACTCCCCACGCCCGTTCATCCTTCTTCCTCTTTGGAGAGTTTTTCAAAATCCTACGAATAGAATGCATAAAACATTAAGTGTAGTCAAGTATAAAGACTAAAGATGGGAAGAAAACGTAAGCTGAAGAAGGAAATGATAAGAGTGCCAACAAAAAGGGGTAAAGGCAAAGAGAAACTAATATCAAGGAGGAAAATGTCAAAGGCCACTATTAGGATTGTTTACTAGGGAGTAAAAATGAAAATGTTCCAATTTCCATGTCAGGCAATGATTTTTATTGTTAACATTATGTCATCAGTTGTATCGGGAAACTTCTAATTTTTTCATAAAAATCCTGAATGTCCAATAACATGTAATCCTTTTAAACATATACACTATGTTGGGTTTATTTTGGTATGGGAAGCTGGTTTTCCTATGGAAAAGGTTGTTCCCCGTCTATCCGTTTCAGAGTTACTATAAACTCCTTTTTAAGATAGACCCCAACCTGAGAGAGAAAACTATAATAGAAATGAGAACAACAAGATGTTAATGTTGAAAATTACAAAA
>CM022881.1:9141942-9155720 GCA_012654025.1 Pachypsylla venusta
GTCATCAAGTACCGAAATACGATAAATGCCACATTTTGTCCCTAATCCAACAGCCCCACTGTGAACAATCAAATGTAACTGTGGCAAACTTGTCGCATCGTTGAATCGCATTTGGTAAATTTGGTGGGAAAATTCAAAAAAATTAACAAACGTTACAAACGTATAGGTTCCATCTGTGTTTTTTTCGGCTTTCCGTATATTTTTCCATTGTAAAACTCCTCCTGCTAGTTGAATTTCGCCGGTTGGGCACTTTCCTTTATCGATTTTTATCACAGGTCCTGGGGTCGTCCCTCCCCAATAACTGAATCATTAGGTACCCCTGGGGGTTTATTATTAAATAAGTACCGATTTACTTTATCGACCCCCCACCCCCTCCCTAGGCCAGATGCAGGCTACGCCCTTGATGTAGAATAATTAAAACTCAACAATACTCAGAAATACTTCAATCATGTTAAACTTAAACTATATTATATACATATAAAAATATACTTACATTATCATACACAAATGAAAGAAGGGTCTAATTGTTATAATTTAATTAAACTCTGACAGAAAGGAGAATCCCTCTCCGAGTGAATGGAGCACTCGGAGAGGGAAAAGCAGATGAATGTAATTGACTTGAATCGAATGACTAGAGTGATTAGAATAGAATGCAATGCCCTGACCTCCCGGAAGGACTCTCCTTATATTTGAGGTAGATCTTCTGTTTGTTTTAGGTATCTTATTATCATATCAGATGATATTAAATCCATTATCTGCACGTTTATTTGTTAAGTTTGATTATAGCTCTTCACAATTCTTGCTCATTAAAACTTACTTTCATCAAGTAGTAACTCAATGAAAATGGCGAAGCCAGTTGCCATGCAACAGTGCGGAGGGCCTACATTTCCCGATTCACGTTGCTTGAGTAATGTAGCCTTCTTTGAGCTCTAGCACACGTGATTAACAGGATTATATATTTTTGGAACACCTTGTATATAGTCCACCACCCACTTAAAAACTTTCGTAATATATGACCGTTGCCAAATAATGCCCAAGTTTATATTACGTGAACTTGAAAGGTTCACTAATGAGGACTGTAAAACTTTACCGAACCTCACACTGGTATTGGAAAATGTACAAATGTAAAAAGAAATCTAAACGGAAATATATTCTTTGTCGTTTTGATTTAATATATTGTCGCGACAAAATTTAAGATAAGCGACCGTGACTTACCACAATTTTTGGAACTTTGGCTGCAACCCAAAAACGATATGGCTTTTATTTATTCTCATATTTTTTCCCTGTCTACTATCGTCTAGTTTGTGGTATCGGAACAGACAACCACAAAGGTACCTACAAAAAAAACTTTTTTTTTTTAATTTGGCTTAACGTCCCTTTAACATCTATTGGACATTCAAGATGGGGTTTTACCCTCCATTCGCTGGAAACTTGCAAACCATCTACCCACATTGACCTCATCCAGCCTGGGTAGGGCCGGAAAAAAGAGCCAACGATACGTGGCGTTCCCAAGCAGTCACTCATCCAAGTACTGACCATGCCCGACGTTGCTTAACTTCAGTGATCTGCCAAAAAAAATCTAATTTACCAATAGTATACATTTACTATTTTTTTATAATTGTTCCATTGTCACTAAATCATTTAAAAAAAAAAAAAAAACAGCTGGAAAAAGCATTAGATATGTTTTGAAAGGGTCATAAAGTATCTACATATTTCGGACCTATAACCGTACGTAATTATTGTTTTGCTCAAATCCGCGGAGTAAGTTATGAGTAAACCTTTGCAATGCGAAGGATTAAAATTTATAGAAAAAAAGAACTGCATGATAATTAAAAAGCCCCTGAAGTGAAGCTGAAAACTCGCATCACTACTATTATATGTGATGCACTTGAGGCAAAGGCATGTCGGATAGGGTTGGGTGGTACAAAATAAAACATAAGTTTAAAATGCACATTCTATGAATAGAAACTAATACAGGATACGCCAGATGAACGGCAACACAAAAAGGAAAATTTTAAAATAGCTCCAGGCGCGTTAGGTTGGCTGGACGCATGAAGATATCAAAGTGGTTTAAAGTCTCTTTATATACATTTGATATACGCCGAGAAATAATCGATTCTCACCGACGCCGTTTTCGAGCTATAACCGTTTAACGTGGGTCCAGCCAACTTAACGCCTGGTGGTACAAAATCCGTCCAAACCTTTTGTAAATATAACACTCAATATACACAAAAAAATCGATTTGCACCGAAGAAGTTCTCGAGTTATGTTGGTCCCGTCGCCTTAACGCTGGTGGGACCCAGAGCGAGTTTCAATTTTTTTACGGAATCTGATTGATCTTGATATGCACCGAAAGAATTTTGATTTGCACCAAAAATTCGGAGATATGAGCACTTTCGTCTGAGACCACGTGACAGAGGGACCACGTGGTTTTTATCTACTAGAACGTATTATTACTTGACAAACGTATCTCTACTTGACAAATTAATATTCTTTTCCTCCAACTCCAAATAAAACCGCATTTCTAAAAAGCGGAAGGCCTTCTCCAACCCTATCCTCAAATGCGCCAACGCTCAGCAATATGCGATGTGAAAGATTCATTCGAAACACAAATACGAACACCAACTCCTCAACATAAAAATTCAACAAAAACCATCCACCTACATTCATAGCAGAATTAAACTACACAGACTAAAATGCACTTCATTCAAGACACAAGACCTCATACGACGAAAAGATAACTTATTTGTACTAATACTAACGGATATCAATATGTAAAATATTTGACAAATGCATTCCAGGAAAAACAAACAAAAAATAGAAATTCCCAAATGTTTGAACCAAAAATACAGTTCAGACTAACAAACGCAAAGAAAGATTACAAAAAAAAATCAAAAAATGAACAATCAATCCTACAATCAAACTGAAAACGATAAACAACTGAGAAAAACCTCAAAAAAAAAATTACAAAAAAATTACACAGCCATACTATAAGTATGGTTTAACCAGAGTCACATACTCTTCGCCCAAGTTTTTTGGCCCATAGTCCCCCCTCCAGTCCTCACAGCCCCTCAAATATCGTAGATACCTATTTAGTCGAAGGAGTTCCCACCCGAATGTTTGCGAGAGCGTATCACTGGAAAGAACTTACAGGAGGCCCCTAGTGAAAGTTTCCGTAGGACCTTATCATGAATAGCACCGACACTTCTTGAGCCTGTAGGTGTATTGGCTTTATCGAGGTTCACTGAGTCCTGTGAGTACAACTAAGTAGCTGTTGTCGACTCAGGAGCCTATGTCTCAGATATCCTATACTTATGAAAAGAAGTGCCTTCCCACAGTTGCCCTAAAAATATGGGTGGTGATTGTTGTGGAACGTGACTACATCTATATTGACATTCTACAAGTGTCCTGCTATTAGATTTCTTACAATTTTTCCAACATTTCTAAACGTAAACAGGTAACGTAAACTTTTTTTATCTTTTCGAGAGCATCCGACACGTCCGTTTCCATTTCCCCTTTGACATAGTTCGGAGCCATGTTATCTTTTATTTAGACTCTGAAATATTTCTTGGACGTTTTCCAGACAGACTGTCTTATGTTTTGCAGTCTATTCTGCCTTTGTTTGTCTCAATTCCATTTTTTTCTCATTTCTTATGCATTTTCAATGTGATCTGATGAAACGTACTCTTTATATGTGGGGAATTGAGGGAAAAGTTCAAGTAGGGAATATTTATACCTACGAGTATTCATAGTTTCTTAATATCTGAGGTTAACGTAATATACAGGATGGCTCAAAAGTAAGGAGCGTGGCTCATTATCTTGAGGACGGATTTGAATTTCGAAAAACGGATTTGAATTTCGAATAGTGGTTCATTTATTCTAAGGGAAAAGTGGTATTCAAACTTTTGTCATTTTGGTCAGAGGAAACTATACGGGGATCAACTTTGATCCACTTTTAACAATTTTTTTCAATCATAACTCTGCGTCTGTGTGAGATAAAAGTCTCGAGTTTCGGCTAAACATTACTCCAATGTTATAATGTCTTCCAGCGATGACTTCACCAATATGCTCATTAGTCGAGCTCATATTCGGAGTACGGTTTCAAAGTTCAAAAAACACTGATAACGTTTTATAATAATTATTTCTTTTTAGATACACTGAGATGGTCAGGGATTGCTATGGAATTTCTCTCTTATTACACATGTTGGTCAGCACAGTGGCTCAAACACTGATAACGTTTTATAATAATTATTTCTTCTTAGATACACTGAGATGGTCAGAGATTGCTATGGAATTTCTCTCTTATTACATATTTTGGTCAGCACAGTGGCTCAAACACTGATAACGTTTTATAATAATTATTTCTTCTTAGATACACTGAGATGGTCAAAGATTGCTATGGAATTTCTCTCTTATTACACACGTTGGTCAGCACAGTGGCTCAAACACTGATAACGTTTTATAATAATTATTTCTTCTTAGATACACTGAGATGGTCAGAGATTGCTATGGAATTTCTCTCTTATTACACATGTTGGTCAGCACAGTGGCTCAAAGACTGATAACGTTTTATAATAATTATTTCTTCTTAGATACATTGAGATGGTCGGAGATTGCTATGGAATTTCTCTCTTATTACACATGTTGGTCAGCACAGTGGCTCAAACACTGATAACGTTTTATAATAATTATTTCTTCTTAGATACACTGAGATGGTCGGAGATTGCTATGGAATTTCTCTCTTATTACACATGTTGGTCAGCACAGTGGCTCTTACTCTCCTTGCCTATCAGGCTACTAAGGTGAGTCCCGGGTTTACATTAATTTGTAGATATTGACTGCATCGAACCAATTCAAAGCGAACTGTGAATCGAATAATTTAGAGGAATCTACAAATAATGCAGCATATCTGGTGAATTAGAAAATTTGAAGTTATCCCATGATAATCAAAATATTTTTTATACGCAGATATTTGACAATATTTTGAAATACCATTTACTTTCCTTGTCCTATAAAAAGTAAAGTGGGTATTGTAATGGGCTGAAATTGATCAATGTCGAATTTTCAATGCCAAAACACGTTTTGATGTCCCCAAAGCCCCAATATCAGTAAATGGTCCGTGTGTAATGTATATGTTTAAGGTGCATTCACAGTACATAGTGACTAGGGAGGAACGATGAAGCAAAAATCGATATAGGTATATATCGATATTAGATTTTCTTGCGATGTATCGATACATTATATGGATATATTTTTTACGATATATCGTTTCATATATCGATATATTTTTTACAATATATCGTTTCATATATCGATATATTTTTTACGATATATCGTTTAATATGTACACTAATTTAGGTTTTTTTCAATGTTCTATAGCGATAAAATTTGAAGTTATCCATTTTTTTTTTTTTTTTTACTCGAAGTTTGCTATTTTACGGGGATTCTACTTATCCCTTGGAACCTGGTCATTTGTGGAAACTGGAAAGTAGGGGAGAGTCAGGTTAGGAAAGTACAGAGAGGGGCGACATTTCCACCAATTCACTTCGTAAAATTCTAATTTCGAATAAACCGATACACATAATTATATCGTCGATATATTGATATATTTCTCATATATCGATATATTTGTATATCGAATATATTTGAATTTAGATATAGCGAAAATTCGATACATCGATATATTTTTGAACGATATGCCATAACAGTGAAATTGAAACAAGTCTGAGTTGAGGAGCTCTTATAAACAAGATTTCATGATAGTGATAGAGACTTGATTTGGTATGTATTATGCAAGCTTTTGGTTGAATTTTAATCACCTGTAGTCGAATCCTGCCCAATCTGGTATTTGTTGTCTTTCAGATTGAGGAAGTTAATGAGTACGCTTTTTCAACTATTGGATATTTGGTTTACGCACTTGGACAAGTTTTCTTTTTCTGTTTCTATGGCAACGAATTGATTGAACAGGTACGTAGGGATATCATTATGATAAACAACTATACCTAAATTAATGCTGTAATCGGCAGTAGATGAGTAGATGCTCATTTGTCCACACAAGTATGAGTGCATCCTGATAAAGCAAAGATTTTTTTTTAGCGGGCAGTGTCTCTTCCGAGTATGCATTATGCCCAACGTTGCGCAACTTCAGTGATCTGACAGGAACTGGTTTATACAACGAATAAAATAGTTGGAATCCCAAAAATATAATTTTCAGTGAAATCTTTTAAGACTAAACTATCCGCCGTTAGGGTTATTTCCCTCGAAAAAATCTCGAGTTGTAATTCTCCATTCTCCAGTGATAAAAGTTTTTTTTAAAATGAAAACCACCTTGAACATTCCAACCGGGAGCTGTTTAGAGAGACTCTGTCCGAAGTTGAGATTTTTTTTTATGTTTTACCCAAAAAAAAGGGAAGGTAAAACGTGTCAGAGGTTAGACTCCGGCGGGTTCATTTCCTTAATAATCTTCATTATTATTTATTTAATGGGTTATAGTGTTCTTTTAAACATCTGACACATATATAACCTCTGATTATATAAATTATGTAAATTTTCATTTTCATAAAAACTAAATGAAAAGCTAAGAAAAAACCTATATAAGCAGTATTTTTTTTTTTTTTTAAAAAAAAAAGAATACTATTATTTTTGCGTATTCGGCCAACCACGGACCACGAAAAATATCTTTTTGTCAATACTGTCAGTCAGCAATCCTTTTCTTCGTATCTCTTCTTGTGTTCCCTCCAGCATTTCCTAATGCGTTCTCTGTGCTTCTTTTTTCGAGCTTCGGTCCACAAAGATCCACTATTTCCCTTCGTTTTTTTTTTAAAATTCTGAAATTATTTTTACTTTTTCACAAAGCACTTTACTATTGCAAATATCTCTCTGTTATACCCATAAAACAGGTAATTTGGGTTTTGGGCTTTTCGTCGATATAGTTAAACTACTTTTTGTTGATTCCTTTTATGTGAACACATAGAATCTTACACCTTACATCTCTCTCTCTCTCTCTCTCTCTCTCTCTCTCATTGTTGTGTTAATTCTTTCTACATTTCCATTAACTTCTGTTTGTTACTTAGTGTCCAAACAACATTTTCCCATCTCCCTCCCAGTATTCTTCTTGTGATTTTTCGTTCTTTTTCTTCTGTTTCTTGAAGCTATATTATAATAAAATTATTTTTCTCCACTTATCACTGTAATGTATTATGTCAATTTCAGAGCTCGTCTGTTATGGAGGCTGCCTATAGTTGTTCTTGGTATGATGGGTCTGAGGACGCCAAAACTTTTGTTCAAATTGTCAGTCAACAATGTCAAAAAAGTTTATCCATTACCGGATCAAAATTTTTCACAGTTTCTTTGGATCTATTTGCTTCGGTAATTTAATATCAATAACATTATTGGGGTTGATGAGTTAAATCTTAATAAAATTTGCACCATTCCATTCATATTTCTAGAGAAATCGACAATTTTGTCAAAAAAAGTTTGAATCTGGATCTTTTTATAACCATTCGATTGACCATGGCCCACTTTCAAAAGTTAAGTTGGGGAGGCGGAGAGGTAGAACGATTATTCTGGGACACGTTGTATTATTTGAATAATATCTCATAGGCCAATAGAATAAGAATTTAATATTCATTGACAAGGTTCTGGGGGCTCATATAACTTATTAGCATCTTATAAACGATTTTGAAACTATATTCTGATTGAAGGAACAAAATCGAGACAAAGGTTTTATGGTTCCAATCGCTTCAGATATGGCCAATTAATAAATTCCCCCTATAGGGTTGGTACGGGTAATGTAGCCTTAAAAGTTGTCTTTTATATTTATCAATAATAAATTCCAAACCACACATTCTGTAGCAGATTGGTTCATTATGTTTTCAGAGAGCGCGAGACAAAATAATTTATCTTATGTTTTCATTTATTTTCAGGTTCTGGGAGCCGTTGTAACCTATTTCATGGTGTTGGTGCAGTTACAGTAGACTCTTAGCTCATTAATTAGTTCAAAAGTAGTTTATTAGTTTACTCTAATATTAGTAGTTCTGTACCTAAACCGGAGTTCTGTTGGAATTAATCCAATAGAAATAGTGTTGTACGTTGTACCTCTTGCAACTCAGCCGTAACAGATGTAATATGTACCTTGTAATGCCATCTTGTATCTGCAGGGGCGAATAGAGGTCTTCAGTTATCATAACCGTAAAAAGAAAGGAATGATTAATGAAAGAAAAGCATGTAACGTATGCTTACGTAAATGAAAGAAAATCATTTAATAAAGCAAGTAAATTTACTGTATAAGCATGTAACTTATGTTTACAGTAAATAAAAGAAAAGCATGTAACTTATGCTTACCGTAAATAAAAGGAAAGTATGTAACTTATGCAGCTTATGCTTACGGTAAATTAAAGAAAAGCATGTAACTTATGTTTACGGCAAATAAAAGAAAAACATTTACTAACTTATGCTTGAAAGAAAAACATGTACTTAACTTATGCTTACAGTAGGTACATGAAAGAAAAGCATTCTTACATTAAATGAAATTATGCTAACGGTAATTGAATGAAAAGCATGTAATTTATGCTTACGGTAAATGATCATACATACAATGACTTGTTGAATACACCAGTCCCCGTTTACTCACCGAAGTTAAGCAATGTTCAGCGAGGTTTGACTTAGTGGGTGACTACGTAAGTTAACGAGGTTAATGTAGTTAGCTGATGTGTAAGTTTTCAGTGCTATTAGTAATAAGGAAGCATATCCTTCTGGAAGGACCTTATATGTTAAACTAAACTAAAAAAGTAACCTCAACGGAGTCCACCGAAGATAAATCTCGCGTGTACTCGAATTAATATTACTGTTGTCTCATTACCTGCCTCTGTATCCGCTAGTGTAGTCTTCAACACTAAAATACATTCCCGTTCCTTAATCAATTCAGGTTCTATAATATTAAAAATTGTCTGTAACTCGAAAACGGTCTTATTTTATCTGGAGGAAACCAGATAAAATAACCGAGTCGGTATTTATTGCAGTTTGGGCTGTATACTTTTTATTTCGGTTTTTAATTCCAAATGATTATAGAGAAGATTTTGATTTTGGAAGCAGCGAAATCATTATTAGAATGGTAGCAGATAGCAACTGATGCTGGAATGGTCCATTCTGAATAGTTGTGGGCAAGTCTAGGATAGCTCTATTGGTCACAACTGTGTATACTTTTCTTTTGACAACACATAGAATCTTCGTGTTTGACGGAAACATCAATAAATATGCTTTTCATAGCCTTGATCAGAGGAAATTGCTATATAGAGCCATTATTTTCTCATGTCAGTTATTAACCTGAAAAACATGAGCGCGGATCTCTTGCAAACGGCTCTAATGAAATGCACGCCACAACGCGCTAATCATCCGTGATCGAGAAAGGAAGAGTACCTATTTACACGCACAAGCAGTTTTCCTCACTATTCCACTTGGACCTACCATCCGCCATGTGACATTTGTATAACCACATTATCAGGGGTAGCCATATGTAATGCGTCGCGTCGGTGCCATAATTCTGATTTCTGTTAATTAGAATGCAATCAAACTAAGATACTTTTCGTTCTCCTACTCCATACTTAGATAGCTAACCGCACCCAGCGCACCCTTAATAAAAATACTAATAAAAGCTTAGTCCGTTCAGAAGTCTCGACTCATGCGAGTGTCTACACTGGTTGCCCAACGAACTCAAATCCAGTTGACGATTCGTGGCTAAACCAACAGCACGCGTATAAGAATGGGAATAAAATTCGCAAACGTTTGCAAGCAAGACCTTTTTGGCAAACGATGCGTGAATGGACCTTTGAATGTATGATAATATACTTACTTTGATCTGCACTGTCATACATCTGACTACCATCAGACTCGATGATGTCATTGAGGGAATAAAGAAAAATGTTTCCCTTATTTATTTAAATCATATTCTAATTAATAATTTATTGTGTTTTACTGATACATATCTATATTAAAAATTAGCTTTTTCTTCATTCAATTAATTATTTTATTTATTTTAACTTAATAACTCAAAAAATCCTCAGGAATGTTGAAGCTTTACATACATACCGAATTTCAAGTTTCTCACACCCGCCTTCTCTATCTAATAGTTAAGATTTGTGAAAAGAAAAAAAAAGTGGCAAAACAGCCCACGCCGACTGTTCTACGTTCTTTGGACTTACCATCTACCGTCTCTAATACCGTTCTATTTTTGCGTAGGATCCATGGAAACCACCAGAAAGTGTCAAAAAACCAACAATAGTAGATTAGAAACCAAATTTCAATGGACATATAATACACCTTACACACTGTCTAATGGCTTTTGCAAATGCACATATAATACAGAATAATACACATTACACACTGACTAATGACTGAAATGTGAGATTTGTGCTCTGGGGACCTCAAAACTTGATTTGGCATTGAAAATTTCACCCCATTAAGGAAAGTAAAAATAAAGTTAGAATATATCGGACAAATTATGCAAAATAGAGAAAAATATGAACAGCAGAAAAAAGTAATTGAAAGGAAAATTACAGCAAGAAGATCAAGAGGATAAAGACGCGCGATCATAATGACTTAAAAACTTGAGAGATTAGTATATAATTATAAAACGTATAATCTGATCTCGCACATGTCTTTATTAATTTTCTGTTTTTATCTAGTATTCTTAGAGGTGTCTTTATTAATTTTCTGTTTTTATCTAGTATTCTTATATCTCCTTGGTGTAGCACCCCTAAATTCGAGAAATGTGATTTCCACAAATTCACCTCGTAAAATTCTAATTTCTAATAAACTGATAGATATATATCGTCGATATATCGATATATTTCTCATATATTTGAAATTCGATATATCGATATATTTTTCAACGTTATGCCATCACTAGATATATCCCGAAAGTGGTCCTAAATATTATCGATTGCGGGCAATGTATCATCGGATTTATTTTATTTTGATTTTTATATTTTCCATTACCCTAATAAAACGTAAAACATACAATTTTGAGAGGGGTTAAAATAAAATAGAAAAGGGATGGAACAGAAGCTTATTTCATAAAAAAACTAAACAACCAAAAATTTTTACACAACCAAGTCATATATTTTCGTCATTTCTTTTATTTGATAGTTCTACCAAGTGTTTCGAAGGTTACATAGTCTGAAAAAAACTTTCGTGGTTTACTAAAAACTCCTGTAAATTTTTTGGCCCTTTCTTTCCTATTTCGTAAAAGGCAGAAATCCTTTTATGTTCACTTTAAGCGGAACACAAACTAAATCGTTCACATCGGTACAGACTGTACGTTTTACTTTCCTTATTCTATAAAAAGGAAAGTATTGTAATGGACTGAAATTTTCAATGTCGAATTTTCAATCCCAAAACACGTTTTGGCATCCCCAGAGATAAGTGCCAGCGACTTGATTTTTTATAAATACGTCAATTTTATAACCGGAACGAACCACAGAGCTTTTGTTTTATGTCTGGAACGAATCACGAAGCACAAAGCTTGAAATCCAAGTTACGTATTGCCTTTTAAGTTTTAATTTTACTTTTATTCATTGATTGCACGTAGATACCATTGGCTGCAGTTTGATCTACCGTTGGCGGTATTTAGTGGTTTTCGGCATCTTTTTAGCGGTTCCTGCCTAAAAAGAGAACGGTAAGTGCTAGAGCTTAAAATTTGGTGCCTTTTTATATCAATTTTATGCAATTAATGCAAAATGCTTTTAGTTGAAATCGAATCTACTCTTGGAGGTTTTTACCGCCTTTTAACGGTTTTCACGAGAGTTTTTTTCCATAGAGACTTGAATTTTTTTTAGTATCTCAATTTTATATATTGTACGCACCTCGAATTTTAATTAAAATGGAATGTATACTTGGCAGGTTGGCCGCCGGTTTTAACCAATCCTGCCAGGAGAGAGAACGCATTTGGTGCTAGAGACCTAAAATTTGGTATGTGTGTTGATTATGCACATAGAAAACGACAAATCCTACTGAGATTTTTTGTTGACAACCCACGGACCAATAGCTGAAACTCGACATTTTGGCTCCGGGAACCTCAAAACTCAAAAAATTCAAGTCCATTATTATACTTAGATACTTAGTTTTTATAGATAAGGAAAGTAATGTTCACACCAGAGTTTTTATCGATAACTTAATGGTCATGCAAACATACTGTAAATTTTGATTGTAAAATATCTTGAGAAACATTTTTGAAATAATCTTGAATTGGGTAGGCACTTCATCCTTTTCTGCAATGAATCATAATTTTAATGGTATCGTCATCCTTTTTGCTGGCAGTTTTAAAAGCTTCAACAGTTTGTTCTAATCGGAAATTGTGTGTAATCAATTTTGTAACCGGACATTTACCAGACGCTACCATATCTAATGCTATAGGATAACTGGAACACAAAATATGAAAAAAGGCATGAAATATTATGATCATATCTATAACTTATTTCTTTGGAAGCAGTTATTTCAGCATAGAAATTACTTTTGAGGGGACAGTGATTGATTTGAAGGCGGAGGATATCAAGAATATTTTTTGTATTCATTTGAAAAAATAATATTAATAAAAAGTTATTGATGGCACATTTAGAATCTCCTCCACGTGAAGAAAATTGTGATGGTTTTTTTTTTTTTGTGAATTTAGGCACCTAAATTCACATCAATCTAAAACAATCTACATTCTTTAAGATATATCAAGCTCCGAAGGTTCATCCAACAAGAAGGAAGGAGTTTGAAAAGATGACATTGTGTCGCAAAGAGATGGACACAGGATATGCCGGATGAGCACAGCGCCATATTGACAGTTTAGACCACAGACTTCCGGGAGAGATAAATGACAAAAGTCGAGAGTAAATTATATCAGCCACACATCAAAAATGTAAGAGCTGAGGCGTGCATAAATTCTAATAGTAGAAATTTCACCATATAAATGTCATCTGATTTGCAATATTTTTTTTTTCCTTTATTTGCTTTAATCGCTGTGTTAAACAGGTCGTTCGCGCCGGCATCCCTTTTTTACATTTTGATAAACAAATCAAGGGATTTTAGGAAAGAAAACAGGGAGTCTACACCCTCGACACTGTCAGACAAGCCAGGAGGACAGGGGAGGAGTCGAAGCATGAAGAGTTCACGCGAGAATGTGGGCAACACTAAGCAGCTCACCATAACGGCAAAAAGGTTGAGGAGCCTTTGGAAGAGATAGCTGTGCGTTATTCTCGTGTGACCAATCCTCAGCCGGGCCAAGACCACCTTCTCCATTCGAGTACTTCTGTTACTTGTAGGCCAGTGTTGAATGAAGGGTTTAATTTTTACTTTCTCTTCCATAGAAGATAAAGTATTGTATTCGTGCAGAAATTTTAGACATATTTTGGCTCAAAAAATCGTTTAACGGGAAGCCAAAGGCCAAAATAAAGATCAAATATATTCNGAGTACTACGTTTTATGCATTTACTAAGAAATTCCCGTCAGGGGCCAAAAAAAAAAAAAAAATCCGACGTTCCACGTACGTACGAAATCGTGTGCAGAGCTCTGGAACCAAACCACTGGTCCAATTTTGATGAAATTTGGCACAGGTCATCTTTGGGAAAAAAGCCCGACCCATATTTTTCTTTTTCTCGATATCACCTCCAGAGGCGGTCCTAGCCCCTCGAATAGGTTTTTTGGGTCCGAATCTCTAAAATCCAAACCACATAACCAATTTTGATGAAATTTAAAATCAGTAATTATGGAATCATTTTATCTAAAATAAATGGTCT